>VYZW01000309.1:277-10568 GCA_013401315.1 Balaeniceps rex
AGCGACCCTGCTTCACCCAGGAGGCTGCCGACGAGATCTGCAAGAGGCGCGTGTCCCCACCGCGTCCCCCCAAAATTTTCGGTATTTTGGCTATTTTGCTTATTTCTCTGTTTTTTTATTGTTATTCCCCCCCCACCCCACCCCAGGTTAGCCCCCGACGCTCGCCTCAACCCGCACCGCAGCCTCTTGGGCACCGGCAACTACGACGTCAACGTCATCATGGCCGCGCTGCAGAGCCTGGAGCTGGCGGCCGTTTGGTGGGACAAGCGCCGGTGTGGCTCCATCCCCAGCACCCTCTTCACCCCATTTTTAATATTTGTTGGGGTCCCCGCACCCCGTCTCACTGTGTCCCCCTCCCCGGCAGGTCACTGGAGCGGCTGGCGCTGGGACAGATCCTGGGTTTCATCCTCAACGTCCCCTCCCAGGTCTCGCTGGGGTTCGTGGCTTTGCCGTTGCGCCGAAAGCACTGGCTGGCCGTCCGGCAACTCCGCGGCACCTACTACAACCTTGACTCCAAACTCCGGGCGCCCGTCCCCATCGGTGGCGAGGCTGAGCTCAGGTGGGCGCCTGCCAGGTGACGCCGCCGGGTGACACCACGGATGCGGGTGACGCCGCTGGGTGACGCCACGGACGCGGGCATCACCTCCGCCTCTCCCTCCGGCAGGGCTTTCCTGCGGGATTTCCTCTCCCAAGGGCTCTGCGAGGTTTTCCTCGTCGTGCCGCGCGCCGTGGAGGAAGCCGGTGCCTGGTTGAGCCCTGAGTGACTCGTCGGATGCCGACGGGTGACACTGACGGGTGACACCGGCGCAGGCACCGCCCAATCTCTGCTTCAGGATGAAACCGCGACGTTTTGGGACTTTTTCCAAGCGTTGCTCATCCAGGGTGGGTGGGGGTCGTACGACACGAAGCCGGATGGTTTTGGGGACCCCAGAGCGCGCACCCGCTGTCATTGCGCCGCCGCGGTGCTTCGATTCCCTGATTTCGCCCTGATTGCACGCGCCGGTTTTGCCTCTGTCGCTGGGATTCCTCTGCGGTTGTGCGATGGGGTGTGGGTGTCATAGTGGGGTGTCGGCAGGGAGGGCGCATCGTGCGCCGCATGCTCGTTAACATGCGTCACACCGCCGGTGCGCGTCACGGCCCGGTTGCGCATCCCCCGCCGCTTATGAGCGACCGGCATCCCTGTGTCACGCGCTGCTCGTGGACGTCGCGCGCCGGTCGCGCACCTTGGCGCTCCGCTTGTGCATGTCAACCTCCTGCCATCCCTGTCAGGCGTGTCGCCCACTGCTTGCGCGCCTTTCCTGGCTCTGCGGGGTTGCGTTTCTGGCACCGCGGTCGCATCCAGAGCTGGGTTATTCCCAGCCCTTCCCAGTGCCGGATTTCAGCCTGCGATGTCGCATCCCCCGGATTGATGGTACTTGGCGTGACCTCGGGGTGGCCGTGGCGCCCAAATGGGCTCAATTATCCACAAAAAGGTGATTAAAACTGCCGGTTTGCAGCTTTGCGTCTCCGCCACAGTCCTTGGGCTCATCCAGTCGCCGCTTTTCGGGGTACGTGCCCCTCCCCGGTTCAGTGCGGGAATGTGGGGCTGAATAACCCCAAGATCCCCAAACCTCACCCCAATTCACCAACCTGGCCCTCATAGCCCAGCTCGGCCGGGCTTCCCCGGCTGCAGGGAGCAATAAGGAGCCTGAAGCTTAAATGGAGGAAGAGGGTCCGAGCCCACGGATGAAGTGGGAGTGGGTTATGGCGGATGAGGGGTTTGGCGCGGCGCCGGGGCCGTCTCGCTGCCCGCGGAGTGGCCGCAGCCCCGGGAGGACGGGCGGGGGGACCCGGCGAAGGACGGCGGCGCCGCAGCGCCCGCTTCTCCCGCTCCGCTGGGGCGGCTCCAAAGTGCGCACTCTGATTGGCCCGCTCCTTCAACACGCTCAGCCAATGGCTGCGCGCCGTTTGGATCCACCCCCGTCACAGCCGGTGGAGGGGGAAGGCGGCCAAGCAGTTGCCGGCGCTCCCTGGTGGTCTAGTGGTTAGGATTCGGCGCTCTCACCGCCGCGGCCCGGGTTCGATTCCCGGTCAGGGAAAGCAAAAGTACCTTTTTTCCCACCCATTTTCGCTTTCATTTTTCACCCACCCGCGACCGTTCACACCCCGCCACGGCACCGGGGGGACTCCGCCACGGGGTCTCCTGGGCATGCGCCGGCGGGAGATGCGGGGGCAGCTGGTTTTTTTTAAAAAAAAAAAAAAGGGAGGATAATAAAAACACCAGACGGTACTATCGCGATAAAGGCGCAATAGTACAGAGGCACCGCTGGGATTCGAACCCAGGATCTCCTGTTTACTAGACAGGCGCTTTAACCAACTAAGCCACGGCGCCCCGCGCTCCCCCTCGCTGCCCTCGCCCGCCATCTCCGGGAGCCGCCGCCGCGGCGGCCCCACGCGTGTCCGCGCCGCCGCCCCACGCCTCATCGCGGCTTCTACCCCGAGGTTCCGCTGCCGCTCCGCGATGGGGAGCGGGGGAAGGCGCCGAGCCGCTGCCTGCGTTGAGGTGGCGGCGGCCGGAAACGCTCGCCACCCCACTCCTCGTTAGTATAGTGGTGAGTATCCCCGCCTGTCACGCGGGAGACCGGGGTTCGATTCCCCGACGGGGAGGTCGCCTTTTCTTAACTTTATTTTCCTCTTTACCCTACGACACCCCCCCCAGAATCGCGGCGGGAGGAGGATTTTTCAACACCCCCCCCCGCCCCCCGGCTTGCCCCGTTGCGCTCCGAGCAGTTGTTCCCTTTTCCATGGAAAGAAAAAAAAAAAAAAAAGATTTTTCAGTTGCTTCCTCCCCACCCGCTCCGGGACAGCCTTGCCAGGGAGGCCGAACCCGTTCGCCCGCACAGGGAATGAGCGAAGCATTGCACACAACCGCGTCAAGCTCCCCCAACTCAAGGATCGATGTTAACCCCGCAGAACCGATGAAATACGATATAACGTCATTAAAATAGCGATAAACGGGTGTTTTAAGGGGTGTTATTAGTGCGGCTGCACACGAGTGGGTGGGCCCGCGAAGGGTACGTGGCTGCGAGCACCGGCGCCAGCCCACAGCCCCACACAGCTCCGCCCCCTCCTCACCCCGCTGCGGGCTGAGCGGAGCGGCGCTGCGCCGCCGCGGGAGTTTATAGAGGGCGTGAGGGTGCGGACCTGAGGGGGAACTGCGAGCGGCGCGCTGGCGCCCCGCCTACCACCTCTTCCCCGTTGCCCACCTACCAATCGCGCCACTCCTCTCACCCACCAATCAGGCGGTGGCTTTGGAGTTTAAACCGGCGGTCTTGGCGCCAAAGCGTGAGCGCCCGCCCCGGGGCTGGGCGCGGTCCCGCCCGGACTGGGGTAACGGCGGATCCCGGTGGCCTTTTAGGGGCTTTTTTTTTTTTTCTTTTTAGGGCCTAATTTTTCCCTCTGGAGGCCTGCTCATGCCGGGTATGGCGTTGCTGTACAGAGCGGCTTTCTCCTTCCAGCGCTGAAGCTCCGGTTAAGCACCCACCGAGCAAGCGGGAGCCCGATCCTATTCGATCTAACCCTCCCTGCTGCGAGCAGGAGGTCGGGCTGGGCTTTTCTGGAAGCCGCCTTCCAACCCGATCGACTTCGTGAAGATGGCAGGGCAGCCACCCAGGCGGTGCAAAAAAGATTCGGGATGTTCAGGAGGGAGAGACGTTCGCTAAATTGGCGGCGGGGGGCGTTGATTCTTGGCGGGGGATGTTGAGAACGCGAGGTAAATGTAGAAGAAGTGACCGGAGGGGAAAAAACAAAAAAGAGGGGAGGAGGGGGAGGAAAAAGCATAGCTAGCAGAGGATGGTTTCGATCCATCGACCTCTGGGTTATGGGCCCAGCACGCTTCCGCTGCGCCACTCTGCTGCTCGTACTAGAACCCTTTCACTTTCTCCTGATAAACTGCAACGGGGAAAAACTCCCTCCCCAGCCCGGCCTGAGTGGAGACCGGTCGCGCTGCTCCACGGGGGGATGGGGGGGAGGCGGTGCTGTCCCCAGAGCGGGCTCGCTTTTGGGGCTCGTTCGCCCGGTGTGCGATGCCCCAGGGTACACGCGGAGCAGAGGCTGCGCTTGGCCACCCAGGAGAGGGTGCCCCTCGGCAGCCCCTGCCACCTCCTGCATGGTGAGGGGTCTTGCACAAGGGGTCTTGGTGAGGGGGCTTGCACGAGAGGGCTCACAAGAGGGGTCTCGCATGAGAGGGTCTCGGTGAGGGCGCTCACACGCAGGGTCTTGCATGAGGAGTCTTGGTGAGGGGGCTTGCGTGAGAAGGCTCACACGAGGGTCTTGCACAAGGGGTCCTGCATGAGAGGGCTCTCATGAGGGGTCTTGCACAAGGGGCCTTGGTGATGGGTCTTGCACAAAGGGTCTCGCACGAGGGGTCTTGCATGAGGGGGCTCACACGAGGGGTCTCAGATGAGGGGACTTGGCACAAGGAGCCTTAGTGAGAAGGCTCTCATGAGAGATCTTGCACAAGGGGGGGGGCACATGAGGGGTTTTGCACAAGCAGTTTTGCATGAGGGGTCTTGGAGAGCGGCTTGCACGAGGGGTTTCACATGAGGGGTCTTGCATGGGGGCCTTGCAGTGGGTCTTGCAATGGGGGGGTCTTGCACAAGGGGCGGTACCGGGGCAGCCCCAGGCTGGGCAGCCACTCGTTCCCCACCCACTCGTGATTCACGTCCCCATAGGCCAGGATCTGGGGGCAGCCACCACCTGGCACTGCTGACCCCCCCAACATCACCCCCGTACCCGTTATCCCTGCCAGGACCTCCCTGTGACACCCCCCTTAGCCCTGCCAGGACCTCCCACCTGCCTTTGGTTTAAATAGCTATATTTACCGATATTTAGCTATATTTAAATTATCCTCGCTTGCTGAGTCAATTTGCACGCGTTCCCCTGGTTACCGTGCTTCGGCAATTGTCCGTTTTTCCGGCACTTTCTGGGGCGGGATGTTCGCTTTTCTTGCTGCTTCTTCAAGGTTTCAGCCGCCAGTTCTGTGCATAATTAATTGACAGAATAAAGACTTTCTTATCGCAGTTTCTCCCTCCAGCCGCCGGACCCTGCTACGCACGGGTCGTTGGTTTTGCTCAGCAGAAAATTCCATTTGCTGCGGTGTATCAGCGGGGGGGTTTCCCCGGTGGAGGCGGGAGGAAAAAAATAGGGGTGAGGGGTCTCCCCCCACCCCCTCAGGATCCCCCACCCCTTCTGGATCCCCAAAAAAGCCCAAAATAAGCGACGGGGGCTCCTCCGCCCGCGCTGGAGATGCCGGGGCTTGAACCCGGGGCCTCATACATGCGAAGCATGCGCTCTACCGCTGAGCTACATCCCCTGCGCGCGCCCCGCGCCCGCCACCGCCCTTGGCGCCGCCTTCCTCCGGCGGAGCCCCGCCCCAAAGCCCCGCCCAGCAAAAAGCCCCGCCCAGCAAAAGCCACGCCCCCAGGTCGAGCGCGCCCCATGGCGGCGCGGCGGCGCCATTTGCACAGCGGACGAGGTGGCCGAGTGGTTAAGGCGATGGACTGCTAATCCATTGTGCTCTGCACGCGTGGGTTCGAATCCCATCCTCGTCGGCAAGCTGAAGTTTTGCTCCCCCAGCCATTTTTGGGGTTCACCCACCGCTTTTGGGGGGCTCACCCCCCTACCTTTACGCAATCTAATTTTTGGGGGCTCCCCCTCTGCACTTTTTACCGAGTGGTTTTGAGGGTCCCCGCGCAGTTCCGCAATCCCCGTGTGCATGCTCCCGGAGATTCCTACCTGCCCCCCCCCCAAATTCTTGCAGGTGAGCGCGTGGGTCCCCCCGCAAAGTTTCACCCCCGCCTTCTGTTGCAGCTGCAGGAGCCTCCCCCGTGCAGTTTTCCAAGCCACCCCCCTCAGTTTTTGCAGGATTTTGGGGGGTATGCAGCTTGCAGGTGTGGGAAGCACCGGGCTGTTTTCCAACCCCGGGTCCCCTCTTTCTGTTTCAGGTGCAGGAGCTCCCCCTCCCCGTGCAATTTTCCAAGCCCCCCCCCCAATAAATTTTTGCCCCAGGCCGCACATCCCGGGGGGTGCCCGGGGCCGGGAGGGGCGGCGGGGCGGGGCCGGCACCGCGGGTCTCTGTGGCGCAATCGGTTAGCGCGTTCGGCTGTTAACCGAAAGGTTGGTGGTTCGAGCCCACCCAGGGACGCGGTGAAACTTTTTTCCACGAGGCTTTAATTTTTTTTAAATTTTTTTTTTTTTATTTTTCGGGTGGGAGCGGCAAGTTACGGCTCGGTCATTTATTGTGTTGCGAGTGGAAAAGGGGGATGGAAAAAGGGGTGAAAGAAGGGAAAAAAGTGAGGTGTGAAGAAGGAAAAATAACGCGTTGCATTGGCCGGGAATCGAACCCGGGCCTCCCGCGTGGCAGGCGAGAATTCTACCACTGAACCACCAATGCTCACGCTCATTCTCTTTTAAAAGGCCAGAAAGTAAGGTAACTAACCTCAAAACAGCCCCATGACGCATAAAAGCTTTCTGCCTGCGAGGGGTGAACCCATGCTGATTGCGATGCCGCACTAATTGAGGTTAATAGCAATTTTACGATGCCGCACTAATTGAGGTTAATAGCAATTAGAGGCGCTTCTCGTTGGCTGCGCGCTTCCGCGGTGAGCGATTTGAATTTCGCGCGCTCGGCGCTGATTGGCCGCAGCGTCCGGGTGGGCGGGGCCACGAGGGGAGGCCCCGGTCCGTCCCGGGCTGAGCAGCCGCTGTCCCGCCGGCAGCGCTCCCGCCCCAAGGGGAGAGCAGGGCCAAGCGGCTCCGGTTGGCCTTCTTCTCCAAGCCTTCTTCCCCCGGGAAGCCCCGCTGCGGCTGCCCCAGAGCCCGGTCCCCGTGTATGGCGTCCCCCAGTGCCGGTTTTGCTCCCCTCCGGCTCGGCACCGAGCTGGCACAGGGACCAGCGCGGCTTCCTCCACCCCACGGACCCGTCGGTCCGTGCTGTGCTTGGCAGGATCCGAACGACGTGATGCGATTGGCTGAGGTCCTCGAGCTCAACTAACCGCTCAGCGTCCAATCAGATCCTGCGTTCTGGAGCCGGCATATTTGCATGCACGGGGCCCCTGCACAGGGGGCGCAGCGCTCTGTCTCGGCCAATGGGCGTGCGCGACTTTTGAATCCCTCATTTGCATAGCGCCGCTATAAAAGGGGCGCCGCCCGCTCAGCGGCTTCACTCCGTTGCGTGTGTTTGCAGCGGTTGCGGTGACTGCGGTGACCGGATCGAGAGCGCGATGCCTGAACCAGCCAAGTCGGCGCCTGCCCCCAAGAAGGGCTCTAAGAAAGCGGTGACAAAGACCCAGAAAAAGGGTGACAAGAAGCGGCGGCGTAGCCGCAAGGAGAGTTACTCCATCTACGTATACAAGGTGCTGAAGCAGGTGCACCCCGACACCGGTATCTCCTCTAAGGCTATGGGCATCATGAATTCTTTCGTTAATGACATCTTCGAGCGCATCGCGGGTGAAGCTTCCCGCCTGGCCCACTACAACAAGCGCTCCACCATCACTTCACGGGAGATCCAGACGGCTGTGCGGCTCCTGCTACCCGGTGAGCTGGCCAAGCACGCCGTCTCCGAGGGCACCAAGGCCGTCACCAAGTACACCAGCTCCAAGTAAAGCGGCCGGGCCCGGCTCGACTCAACCCAACGGCTCTTTTCAGAGCCACCCACCTCCTTCCTAAAGGGCTGATATTGCTGCTGAAATGCCCCCTTTTCTGGTCTTTTTGAGGATCGTACCGGTTTGTAAATGGTGTGGGGGGTTGGTGTAACTACTAGGTATTTTAAAAGCTGTCTTTAAAATAGATTATGTTCCTGTATTTTAACAAAGCGCGGTTTCTGGGCTGTAGTTAAGGTTTTTTCTCTCTATATCGGGCGCCTGCAGCAATCCCCGCTCGGGGTTACTCGTTCGAGATGCCGCTTTCCCCTTCAAACCTTTGCTCCGCTCTGATTGGTCCGAGTGGACGCGAACGTCACCGCGGGGTGGGGCTCGCAGGGAGTTGCAGCGCAGGTTTCTCTCTGGTCCGTCCGGGACTATACAAACCCAGTGGGAGGGGGCTGTGGAGCTCAGTCCGGGCGTGGGGCTACGCTGGGGAGGACGCTGTCGGGGGGGAGCGCGGCGCTGAGCGGCGGGGCTGTGGGCACGTCCAGCCCCCCGCCCCCCCAAGACGGAGAACGAAGTGGTCTGTTCGTGTAGGTGGGTCTTGTTCTGGCCTGTTGAAATGCACTAACTCTGGGAAAAAAGTTGAGTTTGATGAATGAAAAAGTTTCATTAGCGGGTACTTAACACCATTGCCATGGTTGGGTGGGGAATGATACCCCCACGCTGTTTTTTACCCTGTACTTAATGTTTGCCTAGAACAGATGAACTGGGGCATGTTTTTTCTGGGTTTGGAAGATACGAATATCACGTCATGTATTCATTCATATCTCGAGTCTCCCTGGAGCGAGATTTGCCCCCGTGGCCCGGCGTGGTGCCCACCGCGGCTGCCGGCAGCGCTGCGGCGGCGCCGCGCGGAAGGGGGGGGGGGTGTCCAAACGGCGCACGGCCGTTGGCTGAGCGAATTCAGAGAGGAGCAATCACCGTGCAGGATTTGGAGCCGCTTTAGTACCACAGTCGGTAGAGCTCCGCAGGGGCTGTCCCGCGCTGTCTCAGCCAATAGGAGGGCGCGGACTGGAGCCTTCATTTACATAACTGCAGGCGACGCCGGTGTGGTTCCCCCCCGGTTCCGGCGGCGCGGTGCCCGAACCGGCCGGGTCAGCGCCTGCCCCCGAGAAAGGCTCCGGGGAAGCGGTGACAAAGACCCAGAAGAAGGGCGACAAGAAGAGGCGGCGCAGCCGCAAGGCGTTATTCCACCTACGTGTGCGAGGTGCTGCGCAGGTGCACCCCGAGCTCCTCCATCACCAAGCACCCCGGTTCTGAGGGAGGGTGCCTGGCTTCACCTTACACCCCAAGGGCTCTTCTCAGAGGCAGCCACTTCCCCTTAGGAGAGCCGCGTGGTTTTGAAATCAGTTTAAGTGCTACCAAAAAAGGAAAAAAAAAGCATGCCCTGGAGATATTTTTCCCTAAAATCTACAACTGCCATGTGCCCTCCAAAGGTCTATTTTGAGATATAACCTAAGCTAACCCCCTCTTAAGTCATTCAGAATTACAGACTTTTCTTAGTAGAAATTCGTGTTTTGCTCATTTGCAAGCAGCACTTGCTCAGGGTGTTATCAGAGTCCTGAAGCCAATCTTCCTTTTTTACAGCATTTTTATTTTACAGTTACCCCCCTACTTCTTTTGGGGCTGTTTGATGAGCTTTAGGGGTGACAGTGCTTTACCCATGGTGGGGCTTACCCCTTTTTTGAGGCCAGGTACTCTCCCTGCAGAAGGATTGAGACCTGGATAGCAATTAATTCATGAATGCTTATTAGCGTCAGGCATTGCCCTGCTCCTCCAGCCCTTTTTCCTGAAGCGGTGGGTGGCTCTGAAAAGAGCCTTTTGGGTTTAAAAAGGAAAGAAAGAGAGGCTCAAACCAACAAAAACCGCAAGGCTTCCTGCAAGCACCTCACTTGCCCTTGGCCTTATGGCTCTCGCTCTTCTTAGGCAGCAGCACAGCCTGGATGTTGGGCAGCACACCGCCCTGCGCAATAGTGACGCCGCCCAGCAGCTTATTGAGCTCCTCATCGTTGCGCACCGCCAGCTGCAGGTGCCGGGGGATGATCCGTGTCTTCTTGTTATCCCGGGCAGCATTCCCCGCCAGCTCCAGGATCTCGGCTGTCAGGTATTCCATGACTGCAGCCAGATAGACAGGAGCGCCAGCGCCCACCCGCTCGGCGTAGTTACCCTTCCGAAGCAGGCGGTGGACGCGGCCCACAGGGAACTGGAGACCGGCACGGGATGAGCGCGACTTAGCCTTAGCGCGGGCCTTGCCCCCCTGCTTGCCGCGGCCTGACATTGCCTCTCACTCTGTAACAGGGGATAACGCCGCTGTGCCGCGGCCCTGCCTTTTATACCCTGCCGGGGATCGAAACGGCGCCTTGTGATTGGCTACAGCGCAACTCGCCGGACGACCAATAGAACACTACCGACTCCTGGCCAATAACAGGCCGATGTTTGGAGCCGGCTCATTTCCATGCGGACCGTGGCCAATCAGCGAGCGGGATTATGGCCCACGACTTTATAAATAGAGGCTGCAGCCACCGCAGCGCGGTGGGGAGCGGGGACTGGCGGGGGACGGGGGGGGGGGGGGGGGGGGGGCGGGGGGGGCTCAAACCATACCTCCC
>VYZW01000309.1:11024-23679 GCA_013401315.1 Balaeniceps rex
ACACACACACACACACACACACACACGGCGGGGCGGTTCTCACTCAGGTCCGCCCTGGACCTTTATAAGGGAGCTCCGCCCCCAGCTGCGGGTCCGTGCGGCCTCAGGCGCGATTTCCAGAATCTGCGCTCCTCCCCCTCAGCACCTTTTTCACCTTAAAAATTTTTAACAATCACGTTTTTATTCCCCAAAATCCTTCTTTTGGCCCTTTCTTCCCCAGAACCCCGGGGGCACTCGTACCCCGCCGGGTGTTTCCCCCGCCCGGGGAGCCGCGGCCCATGGGGAGGCGCCGGGGGGGTGCCGGCAGGAGCCCGGATAGCTCAGTCGGCAGAGCATCAGACTTTTAATCTGAGGGTCCAGGGTTCAAGTCCCTGTTCGGGCGAAGACAAATCCTTTTTTTCTTTTCTCCATCCCGCAGGGTCCCTTCACCTTCTCCCTCCCCGCCGGGCTCCGCCGCCCCCCCCGGAACCCGGTACTATTTTTCTTTTTTTTTTTCGGTGGCGCGGAGGCGTGTGGGGCCCGGCGGGGCGAGCAGGGCGGGCCGGTCCCATGGTGTAATGGTTAGCACTCTGGACTCTGAATCCAGCGATCCGAGTTCAAATCTCGGTGGGACCTTCCCTTTTGCGCCCACTCACACACCCCCACCTCGGTCACCCTGTGTCGTCCTCCCCCCCAGCAGGTCCCTTTGAGGACTGCGTGTGACACCCCACGGGGACTGCATGTGACAGCCCATGACGGTCCCTGTGTGGCACCCAAGGGGTGTCAACACCCTGCATGCCACCATGTGCGATGCTCCCTATGTGACACCCCATCAGACACCACCTATGAAGTCCCCTGTGGCTGCCACCCACCTCGGGGACCACGAGTGTCACCTGGAGGGAGAGGTGACCTCCTGTCCCCCTCTACAGCCACTTGTCCTCTTGTACCTCCAGCCATGAGGCCGGGAAACAGTCCCGCTGGTTCCTGGGCTCTCCCAGTGCCTCCCAGTCCTTCCCAGTCCCACAGCCCCCCGCGGCAGGACCTGGCTTCTCCTGCCCCACGTTCCCAGCAACTGATTGGGTATGATGGGGACACGGTCTTGGTGGCCCTGGGCGGGGGGACAGGACCCCAACCAGCCCCATGTCCCTTGCAGGTTGGTGGCACAGAGCAGGGTCCCTTGGCAGCTCCACGGAGCTGACGGGTGCCCCGTTCCACTCCCCGCACGCTCACTCCCTCTCTCTCGGGCGCGTTCTCTCCCCGCAGGCTCAACCCCAGGTTTCCCCACAGCAGCGTCTCCGACACGACAGATTTATTGAGTGGTGCAGCGGTAAATGGCAGCTCGGCCTGGGTGCCTCCGGAGAGGGACCCCGAACAAAGAAACCCCCGGGCAATGATACCCTTGCCATTTAATTTCTCCTCCCCTCACACAACCGTTCGGTCCAACAGCAATATTTGGGTCTGGAATCTTCTTGTTCTTTATTGTTCTTTGTCTCCAGGTGGGACGTTCCTTCTCTTATCTGAATGGATGCAGCTTCTGCTGATGGTTGTGGCTTCCTTATCTTTCTGGCTTGCACTGGTTTCACGCCCTTCTTTCACGTAGCTAGGTAGGAGTTCAGCACAGTCAGCATCTCGGTGACAGTTCACAGTTTGCAGCCCAAGGCGTTGACAGTCCTTGCGACTAACCCTGTGTATTAGACCGTTTGAGCTAGGTTGTGCCTTCTGCGACACCATCTTCCCCCCACCACCCCAAAATAATCTCCTTCAGGACATCCCCGAGGTAGGACCTCGCTGGTGGGGCCAGCCGGGCTGTGGGGCCACCCCCGGGAGCCACTGCCTCACCCCAGGCCAACGTCCCCTCGCCGCAGTGGCACTTTGACTCCGGTGACAGCAACCCAAGAAACTGATGACCCCAAAATTGCAAAACCTTCTCGAGCAAAGGGCAATGCCTGGCGTGATTCACCCTGAGTTTTCCAGCAGCTGCCAAAAAAAAAATTTTATAGTCCGTGAACACGCAGGGCTGCAAATCGGAGGCAAAGGTGAGCGGCAGGGTGGTGAGGCTGCGCTGAACCTGTTTGGTTCTTGTTTTTTAATTAGCAGAAAGATTAATTATTCTGTCAAGAAGCAGCTTGCCAGGTGCTCACACCCAGGTTGGGATTTAAATGGCAAATTTTGTTTTTTCTGCCAGGGAAAACCTGTTTGTGTGACCGTTACCACGGGAGAAGGGGCGTGGGGTGGGCAAAATGCTTCGGTGTTGGACTGGTCCTGCCTGGAAACGGCTGAGGATGCAGCCGGGTTCCAAGAAAACGGGGGGGAAAGGAGCCAGCTTTGCTGGGGTGGGGCTTCCACATGTTCCACCCGTAACATAAACACCAGCCAGGCTGATTTCCCCGTTTTTACAATGAAAGGAGAAATGCTGCAGATGTTGGGGGTCAGCTGGAGATGTTTGGGGTCAGCTGGAGATGTTGGGGGTCAGCTGGAGATGTTTGGGGTTGGTTGGAGATGTTTGGGGTCAGCTGGCGATATTTGGGGTCGGTTGGAGACATTTGGGGTCAGTTTGAGATGTTTGGGGTCAGCTGGAGATGTTTGGGGTCGGTTGGAGATGCCGGGGGGCTGGATGGAGATGTTGGGCTTTGGGGTTTGGATGGAGACAGTGGACAGACGGAGACATTGGGGTTGGCTGGAGACACGGGTCGGATGGAGCCATGGAGACGTTGGGGTTGGACGGAGCCATGGCGGGGCTGCACAGGGACCCCCACCCGCCCCACGGCCTGCGTCCTCCATGCAGTGCATCAAGCACCTGATCGGGCGGGGTCTGCTCACAGAGATGCCGCCGTGTAGACCCCAGCCCATGACCCAGAGCCAAGAGTGGGTGGATGGAAGGATGGACGGACAGATGGGTGGTCAGCTGGACGGCTGGGTGGATGGAAGGATGGAAGGATGGACAGACAGACGGACAGTCGGCTGGACGGCTGACTGGCCGGTTAGACGGACAGATGGATAAATAGGTGAGGTAGGTGGATGAGTAACAGATGGCTAGGTGGGTAGGATGGCAGACGGACGGCAGACAGACAGACAGCCTAGCTACACCGATGGACAGCTAATGCTTCCATACGGGTCGGCTCGGCGGACGCAGGCAGACGAGCGGTGCTGGCAAAGCCTGGCTGGATGGCCACTGGCCAGCGTTGGTGAGTGGCCAGAAGGATCCAAATAGCAGCAGGATGGACGGACAGACAGATGAGTGCCCTTCCTCTGCCAGCTGGAGGGACAGACAGAGGGGCAGAGGCAGGAGGGACAGACAGACAGCAGGCGGATGGCTGCGGTGCGAGCCGCCGCCGCAGTGCAGCTCCGTGCCCCTGCTCCTACTGCAGGGAAAAGAAAAGGGAGGGGAAAAAAAAAAACCAAGGAAAGAAAACAAATCACCGTAATCCCAGCAACACCGGCAAACACGGCAAAGCCCTGCCGGGCGCCGGCAACCAGGGCAAGGTGCACTTGGGGTGGACCTTGGTCAACAGCACCCAGCGGGTGCCACTGGGGACCGGCACCCCTGTGGCCATGCCGGTGCCGGGGGCCGTCACGGCGGCAGCGGCCGGGCTGGCCTTGCTGTTGCTGCTGGTGCCGGCGGCGGCCGCTCGCCTGGTCCCCTTCTTCTGGGCTGACCTGGTGGCCTTCGCCACCTTGGTGCGGTCATCGCTACGATGCCGGTGGCGTTTGAACCGCCAGCCCCCCATCACCCTCCTCGACGTCTTCCAGGAGCACGCTCGCCGCCGGCCCCGCTGGCCCCTGCTCCGCTTCCAGGATGAGGTTTACACCTACGAGGACATCGAGCGCCGGAGCAACCAAGCCGCCCGCGTGTTCTCCCGGCACCTGGGGCTGCAGCCGGGTCAGACCGTCGCCGTCTTCCTCCCCAACGAACCCACCTACGTCTGGACCTGGCTGGCGCTGGCCAAGCTGGGCTGCCTCATGGCTTGTCTCAACTGCAACGTGCGGGGTCGGGCGCTGCGGCACGCCGTCGCCACCGCCCAGGCCACCCTCGTCCTCGCCAGCCCCGGTGAGTGGCTCCCACCCGGCGTCGGGGGGAGCGAAATTTGGGATGCGCAGAGGCCCCAGGCGCCCGGGTGGTTCCCCTTCATCCCCAGCGCCGACGGCGTCTCCCCTTGCAGGTGTGCGGTGCACACGCGTGTGTGGGATTGGGAGGGACGTGCGGGGCAGCGGCTGCGCGTGTCGATGCCTGTACATGTGTCTGCACGTGTGTCAGTGCGGGGCTTTGCACATGAGTTAGTGCCTGGGCATGGATTTGCATGGGCGTCAGTGCCTGTACATGTGTCCGCACGCATGTTGGTGCCTATGTATGCATCTGCATGCACGTCAGTGCCTGTGCATGTCTCTGGACACGTCAGTGTGCATACACGCGTTTCCACGTGTGCTGGTTTCTATGCGTGCATTTGCACGCGTGTCAATGTATGTGCATGCATTTGCATGCGTGTCAGTGTATGTGCATGCATTTGCATGCGTGTCAGCACCCATACGTGCCCTTGCACACACATCCGTGGCACGCGTGTGGGTGCGAGGCGTGGCGGGGCTGTTCACCCTGTGCGTGCGAGCGGTCGGTCACGATGGGGCTGTATTTGCACCTCCCCCCCACATGATGTGGTCACGGCTGCTTGTGCAGCCCTCGCACACGCGTGTGCAACACCCTGAAGGCCCGGTGAGCGTGTCGGGGTGCGCTGGCCATGCCAAGGCCACAGGTTAATCATCACCAGCCCCTTCCCGGGGTAAAGGTCCTTTTTTTGTGTGTCACCTTTTTGGGGGAAAGAGGGAGAAAAAAACCCAAAAAAATCAGGGCAGGAGGAGGCTGGACCCACTGGGACCCTCGGGGTGCCTGTCTCGGGGGGGTTAGGGTGCCCCTTGGGGTGCTGGGGCACCCATCGGATCCGGGCACCCTTAGGGGTGATCGGGGGGCCCTTCTGGGGTGCTTCAAGTGCCCAGCCCGGATCCTTGGGGCGTGTCTGGGGTGCCCACAGGGGCCTATCTGGTCAGGACACCCCTCTGGGGTGCCCCTCGGGGACGTATGGGGTGCCCAGGTCATCAGGGAGCCCTTTTGGGGTGCTTCGAGCACCCAGCTGGGATCCTCGGGGCTCCCGTATGGGATACTCCGGGGGCCAGCCCTGTCTGGGATCCTTGAGGCACTCATGCAGGGTGCCCAGGGTGCCACCCGCTTGAGGCCCTATTTGGGGTGCGCCTGGGGGCCTTTGGGTGCCCATTTGGGATAGACGGGGTCCCTACCCGATCAAGGGGGCCTTTGGGTGCCCATTTGGGGTAGACAGGATCCCTACCCAATCAAGGGCTGCGTTGGGTGCCCATCTGGGATCTTTGGAGCACCCATCCATGATGCCTGGGGTGCCCAGCTGATCGGGGTGCCCACCCCTGACCCTTTGGGTTCCCCCTTGGATGCTCATCCATCTGGGTCCCCCCACCGGGGCCGCTTCCCTCTCTCCCCCCCAGAGCTCCAGGCCGCCGTGGAGGAGGTGCTGCCGGCCCTGCAGCACGATGGCATCCGCGTCTTCTATCTGACCTCCACGTCGCCCACGCCGGGCGTCGAGGCCCTGCTGCCCACCATCGAGGCGGCCTCCGATGAGCCCATGTCCACCCACCACCGCGCCGGCATCACCGCCAACTCCAAGGCCATCTACATCTACACCTCTGGCACCACCGGTGAGGCTGTGGGGACAAACCCCAAAGGCAGGAGGGTCTGCTCCTTGGAGAACGGTGACTGGGAGGGTTTGGGTGCCATGGGTGAGGAGCTAAAGGAGGTTGTCCCCCATGGGTTGTGTGGGCAAGGGGGTGCAGGTGACGCTGGGGAGGTTGGCGGAGTCTCGTGGAAGCCCTTCTCCAACCCCGACCGTCGTGGGGCCACCTGGGCCGGGTTCCTCCTGGCTGTGTCCATGCGAGGGTTGGGTATCTCCAAGGGTGGAGACTCACCATGTGCCTGGGGCTGTGCTCGTTGGGACGGGGCAGGCAATCGCACCTCCCTCATCCAACCCGACGGGGTGGGGTGGGACCTCCCTCATCCAACCCTGAACCCAAACCAGATCCCACCCCAACCAACACAGGCGCATCTGGATGAGGTTCCTCGTGGCTCCTCCCAGCGAGGTCTGGAGACCTCTGGGGATGGAGACCCACCACCCTGACCTCCCATTCCACACCACCACCTCCAAGGAGGCCATTTCTCACCCTCTGCTCCCACCTCCCAGGGCTGCCCAAGGCAGCAGTGATCACAGAGATGAAGATGATGATGGTGGCCAGCCTGGGTCAGCTCTGTGGCCTGCGGCCTGATGATGTCATCTACACAACGCTACCGCTCTACCACTCAGCCGGGCTGCTCGTCGGGGTGGGAGGGTGCTTCGAGATTGGTACGTACCCCCATGCCCCACGTGGTCCGGCCGGCATAGGGAGGGGGTGCAGGCAAGGACAGGCAGAGAGAGGTGTTGGAGATGGACGGACGAGAAAAATGGAAAAAAAGAGGAAAAGGGGAGAGGTAACCATCACCCTGCCATGTCCCCACAGGAGCCACCTGTGTCCTACGGGCCAAGTTCTCCGCCTCCCAGTTCTGGGACGACTGCCGCCGCTACAACGTCTCTGTCATCCAGTACGTGGGCGAGCTCATGCGCTACCTCTGCAACATGCCCAAGGTAAGGCCCCCACCCGCCTGAAGTCCACCCCAGGGTGGGAGGGAGGCAACGCCGTGGGGCGCACGCTGAGACGGTCCCTCCCTTTGTCACCCCACAGCGCGCCAATGACCGGGAGCACGGGGTGCGCTTGGCCTTGGGCAACGGCTTGCGGGCAGAGGTGTGGAAGGAGTTCCTCCAGCGCTTTGGGCCCATCTCCATCTGGGAGTTTTATGGGGCCACCGAGGGCAACGCCGGCTTCATCAACTACACCGGCAAGATCGGGGCCGTGGGCAGAGCCAACGTATTCCTCAAGGTGAGCCACCGGAGACGACGATGGTGGGGGAAGCAAACACGCGCTGCCTTGGGGGAGACCAATACTGCACCTCAAGTTGGGTTGATGCCAAGAGTGGGGGTCTCCAGGATACCCTCTTCATGGTGGCACGAACGCTGACCTCCTTGGGGAAGCCAACACCGTCCCTCAGGTTGGGCTGATACAACAGCAGGATCTCCAGGACTCCCTTTTCACATCCGAAAGGAATCCCCTCCGCCCGTTTGGCCAATGTTGACTCAACAGCGTTGACTCAAAGTCTGCTTTTGGAGTGTCCATGGTGACCTGGACATCTCCATCAACCCCGAGAAAGGCCACTTTGGTGTCACTTCCCAGTCTCCAACCACCCGCGTGTTGAGCAAAAGCTGCAAAACCAAGGTTTTTCTCCACCCCCTTCCCCACAGCTGCAGCGCTCAGCATTCTCCCATGGGCCTTCGATTTGAAAGATCTCACGATGAGTTTGGTCAATGATTGAATCTATTCGGTTAAATCTTATTTCAATATAAAGGGCGATCAGCTTGCATGGAAAACAAGCGGCTACCCGGGATGTTGGGATTTGGGGCGGGGGGCGGGGTGTGTTTCTGTGAGTTGTAACGAGGGAATAACAGCGGATTGGACCTGGCGCTGGAAGGAAAGTCTTCTCGCTCTTTTTAACCCCGCATTTCTCTTCCACCCACCACCTTCTCTCCCTCCTCTGCCCTCCAGAGGTTCACTCCCTTTGAGCTGATCAAGTACAACGTGGAGGAGGACAAACCCCTACGTGACGAGCGAGGTCTCTGCATCCGAGCCCGCCCTGGTAAGAAGAGATGAGCCTTACGAGGGCCTTTTTGGGAGGAAAGGGGGGGGGGGCGGAGAGTTGAGATGTGTCAAAGCCACCTCTTGGTCCTTATCACCATCATCTTGGTGGCTGGAAGCCACCAGAAGCCCCTCACAGAGGAACGTCATCCCCAAGCACACGGTGGGGCATGGAGGTGACATTCCCCAGCACTGAGGCAGATGCTGACTGGCCCCCAACCCCCCTTTCCGTCCCCGAAGGTGAGACAGGGCTGCTGGTCTTCAAAATCACCAAAAACACCCCTTTCCATGGCTACGCGGGTGATTCGCAGAAGACAGAGAGGAAGGTCTTGAGGGATGTCTTGGACAAAGGCGACACCTTCTTCAACAGCGGTGACCTCCTCATGATTGACCATGAAAGATTTGTCTATTTCCAGGACCGCGTGGGAGACACTTTCCGGTAACGCTGATGTTCTCACACCCACGTCCGTGTGGGCAATGCCACCTGCCAGCCCAAATCCCCTTTCACAGCTCCGTCCCTTCTCTTCCCTAGTTGGAAAGGTGAGAACGTGGCCACGACAGAGGTGGAGGCCACTCTTGCCACGGTGAACTTCATCCAGGAGGTCAACATCTACGGAGTGTCCGTGCCAGGTGAGTACTGGGTGGTGCGGGTCGGACCGAAATAAGACTCTGGTGATGTTTCAGCCATGTGATGCGTCCCCAAGTGGTCTGAGCGGCCACCAAGACGCCTGAAGTAGAACAGAATGGAAGGGACCTACAACGATCATCTAGTCCAACTGCCTGACCCCTTCAGGACTCACTGACCCAAAATAAGAGTCCGGTATTGTTTTGGGTTCATGATTACTGCCGCAATGGTCCAAACAGCCACCAAGAAGAGTAAAACAGGACTGGGCTGCCCAAAAGAAGCATCTAGTGTGGTTTAGGGCAAGTAACATATCCACGTAATGGTCCAGCTGACCACCAAGGTGGCTAAAGTAGGACTTACTGGCCCAAAAGAAGTCTCTGGCATGGCTTTGGCACACAATGAGCTCCCATAAAGGTCTGAGTGGCCACCAGGAAGGTTAAAGGGGTACTTGGTTGCCCAAACCAAGTGTCCGGTGTTGTTTTGGGCACGCAACGTGCCCCTGCAATGGTCCAGGTAGCCACCAAGAAAAGTAAAACGGGACTCGGTTGCCCAAAAGCAGCATCTGGTGGTGTTTTGGGCAAGTGACATACCTCCATGATGGTCCACGTGGCTGCCAGAAAGAGTAAAAGGGGACTCAGTCGCCCAAAGCGTCTGCTGTTGTTTTGGGCACGTGATGTGCCCCCATCGTGGTCCCAGCAGCCTCCAAGAAGGCTGCAGGGGGACACCTCCACCCAAAATAAGCGTCCAGCATTGCTTTGGGTGTGCAGCAGGTCCCCATAATGGTCCAAGGGGCCACCAAGAAAAATAAAATGAGACTTGGTTGCCTAAAATAACCCTCCGGGCACTGCTTGCAGGGTGTGAGGGGAGATGTGGCATGGCGGCCATCCGCCTGAAGGCCGGGGCGAGCTTTGACGGTGAGAACCTCTACGCCTTCACCGGGGAGACGCTGCCGAGCTACGCCGCCCCGCGCTTCGTGCGGATCCAGGTCAGCGGTCCCGGCTCCACCCAGCTGTCGGGGTGGCTTCTGGGGGACGGGTTTTTTTTAGTCCTCTGCCAAATTAATCCTTCGGACGAAGGGCGATTGGGCAGCATGGGCACCAGCACCCATTTCCAATGACTGTCGGTGTCCCCGCAGTTTCCAATGACGGTGCCGGTCACCCTGTGCCAGTAACGGTGCCGGGGTCCCCTGTTACCGGTGACAGTGCCTGTCCCCCACGGCTGATGACAGTGCCAGGGTCACCCTGTTGTCAATGGCACTGTCCATCCATTTCTGGAGACGGTGACGGTCACCCAATGTCAACGGCGACATCAGGGTCACCCTGTGCTGATGGCGGCGTCGGTCCACCTTTCCGACGATGGCACCAAGGTCCCTCCTTTCCCACGACAGCGGTGGTCACCCTGTGCCAACGGCTGGTCACCTTGTGCCAACGACACCGCACAGGTCCCCCCAATTCCGATGACACCATCTGTGCCCCTGTGCCGATGACGCAGGGGTCACTGTTTCCAATGATGGCACCTGGCTCCTCCTGCGCTGATGACGGCGCTGGGGTCCCCCATTTCTGAGGGCGGTGCTGGTAACGCCGGCCATCCCCCCGTTTCTGACGACGCCGTCCATCTCCACAGGATGCCCTGGAGATCACGGGGACCTTCAAGCAGTGCAAAGGCAACCTCGTCAAAGAAGGCTTTGACCCCAACGTCATCAAAGATCCCCTCTTCTTCCGCGACGACAAGAAGAAATCCTACGTGCCCCTGAACCCCGACGTCTACACCGCCATCCTGGACATGAAGCTCAACCTGTAGAAGAAGGAGCCATGCCGTGCCAGGGTCTCCACGATGGCCTGTGGCGATAATTGCCTTGGGGCAATCGGCAAGGCCAATTTGGGGCTAATCAGGCAGTTTTTGCTTCCTTCGGGGAGTTTTTAATGGCATCAGTGCATGACGAGGGCGACGGGCTGGTTTCGGCACTCGCTATCCTGCCCCAGCGCCTCCGGGTCACGATGGATGTGTAAATTAAAGGCTTAATTCCAATTATTTGGGTCCAGGTGGGTGCCGGGTCAATGAGGACCGTATTCTGGGGACTGGCCCACTCACGTTCCCTTCTGGAGGGAGCAGATGGTGCCCAAAATCCTCCCCGCTGCTGGGAGGGGAACATTTGCTCAGCGCTGGCCTCTTGTTTGCCCGCAGGGCCAGCCCTGGAGATGTATCAGGCCCCAAAACACCCTTGTCCTCCCACCCAGGGAAAATTGAGCTGCTTTAGCTCACCAATCTGGAACAAAACCGATTTCTTTCTCACTGACCCAATTTTCTGCCCCATCAGTGACCTAAACCGGCTCAGGAAGGCAGCCCGCGCTCCGCATAGATCTCAGACCCACACCAAGCCCCCCACAACAGCATCAGCTTCTTCCTGCCCTTCCCCAGCACCGGCGAGCCAGTTTAACCAATACAAAAGGAGCTTATTTCTCCTTGCAGCCGCTTCCTGCTGGATCGGTGAGCAAAAGCAGCTCGGGGACGCTGTCCCGGCTCCCCCTTCTCCTAGGCGTGAGCCGACCCCCTTAATTTTTCATAGAAAAGGCGAAATCTTTATTTACAAACCTTCCCAGCGGCACCAGGGCAGGGAAGAGGAGGAGAAGAGCCGGGCATCCGTTGGGAAGCCCTCACTCGCCGCCATCACCGAGCAGCTGCAGCTCCACCATCCGTGGCGGAGGCTCCTTGGGGGGCCGGCGAGCTTCCAGGGGGATCCGACGTTCCCGTTGCAGCTCGCCCACGCGGAGCCGCAGCCGTTGCTCCCGCCGTTTGCAGGCTTGGAGCTGCCGTTGGGCTTTGTCGAGGGCGTCGAGGGCGGCCTCGGCGCGGCGTTTCCAGAGCAGGGCGCTACCCACCTGGTAGCTGTGCTCGCTCTGGATGTACGCCCCGGCCGGCGGCGGCAGCCGCAGCATGTAGAGGGAGGGGGAGACGGGGCGAGGGGGTGCTGGGGGGTCACCCTCAGGGAGAGCCGGGGTGGCCGTGGCTTCTTCGTCCCCTGTGGCCACCAAAAGGCTGTCCGGGAGGGGACCCCGGGCACCCGAGGGGCCGGGAAGGGCCGGGACACCCCCGTGGTCACCGGCTGGGGGGGCACCAGGGTCTTCGCCTTCCCGAGGGAAGCAGGAGACGTCGGCGGTGAAGGGGGGGTCCGGCGGGGAAGGGGTGGGGTCCTGCCTGCACAGGGAAAGTGGAGATTAAACTGGGTGGACCCAGCGGCACCCTGTGTCACCCCCATACCCGCTGCCCACCCCCTGGGACTCACCTCCACCTCCTGGTGGCCCGAGGGGGCTTTGGGGTGTCACTCTCGGGCGTGGGGGGCTTTGGCTTGGTGGCCCGGGGAGGTTTGGGGGAGGCCGACTCAAAGACGGTGGGCACGGCCCCTTCCTTGAGACGGTGGTAGCCGCTGCGGGGGGGCCAGGGTGAGGGAAAAAAGGAGGGTCAGTGGGTGGCCCCAAAGGCCTGGGGGGGATCCCCAGGGTGCCCCACAGCTGTCAGTGTCCTCAGGGTGCTCCGCAGCCCTCGGGGGGTCCCCAAAAGCCCTGGGGTGCCCCCAAGCTCTAGGGAAAACTTTGGGGAACCTCAAAAGCCTTTGGGGGGGGTCCCCAAAATGCCTTGGGGGGGGTCCTCAGGGGGGATCCACAGCCTGCAAGGTCTCTCGGGTGCCCTAAAGGGAAACGGGGAGGGGGCTCCCAAAAGCCCCAGGGGTACCCCAGGGTGCTCCATAACCCCCAGGTCCCTGGGGTGCCCCCAAGACCTTGGGAGGGGGTGTCCCTGGGGTGCCCCCAAGCTCTAGGGGAAGGTTTGTGGGCCTCAAAAAAGCACTCGGGGCACAGGTGTCCCCCCAAAAGCCTGGGTGAGGGGTACCTGAGGGTGATCCATGACCCCCAAAGCCCCGGGGACCCCCAAAAGCACTGGGGGGTGGGGGGAGGGACCCCCCGCTGGGCAAGTGGGGGGGACGTTCAGAGCAAACCATTTCCACTGGTGGGGGGGGAGGGCTGGACCATGTTAATCCCCAGGCTGGAGGAGTTTGAAATCAAAGGTGGTGGTGGGAGTGGGGGGGTGTTAGTTAGGCCGACCCAGTCTCTGCAGGGGAAAGGGAGGGGACACCTCATTAAGCGCCTCGTTAGCTACCTGAAGCCGACTATCTCGAAGCAGCTTTTCTCGAAGTGCTGGGAGCAGAAGTAGATGTATTTGGAGGCCGGGTCCCAGCGGCCCTCACCGCTCGCGTCCCGCCGCCGG
>VYZW01000311.1:16972-27709 GCA_013401315.1 Balaeniceps rex
TTTTAAGTCTGAATTTTCCATTTTAGGAACTGAAATGTTTCACAATAGTTTCAAAATTGTACATGCTCACCTGCTTACATTAGTAAATCATTTCATTTCATCAAAGAGAGAAATAGTAGCGTAAAGATTATTATACATCCACTTTTTGCCACAGAATTTTTTAAAGGAAGGTGCCGCAAGGGTGCAGTATGAGTATGGCAGTATACCATGCTATGCAGCCTTGTAAGATATGTATTGACAGTTTTGGGCTCTTCCAAGTAGGTTGGTCTTGGGTATAGGTTATCAAAACTGCCAAAAGGAGCATTCTGGAAGAAAGTATATAGCCCTAAAGGCCTTATGCTCTAAGTAATCCAAAGCCTAGACAAGATGGAAGCAGAGAAATTCAGTCCTAACAGTGATGTGTCTGTAGTGTTAAGTCAGTGGAGCTCAGCCTGCTTTTTGGGTCCCAGCTGATAATGTTAGTCTTGGAATTAATTTGTAAAGCTAAAAATCTATTCCCATGAATGGCAGTTTGAATTCTGCAAATCTGATTTCTTATGTCATTCTTCCAGTAAGAAGATAAGGAAATGAATTCAGTTGTTTACATATGCTGAAAATAATATCCGAATGGACCAGTCATAAAAAAACTCTTTTGAAATTAATTATTTAAGTGGAACTATAAAAATATTTTTTACATAAAGGAATAGAAAAATAGAAGGGTTTTCTTTTTCTGCATAGAGCACACAGACTGGAAAGTATATACTTTTCTCAGTAGGAATACAAAAAGTAATTTGTCCTTACTTTGATATACAGACTGAATTAAGAGTACCCTCCATTGCTGGTGAAGTCAGTCATTTAGCAGTGTGTGGCCACTGAAATCAGAACAATGCTTTCAAGAAGAGTTGAAAGAGACTTAATGCTGCTGCAGCACTGTTAGTCAGAAATCTATTTTTAAGTGAACATGACATTTTCAAAGTCACTGTATACAAATGCAAGCAATCACTTCATTTTCAGCTTCTAGTTACACAAATCATGAGTGAAAATTTCTTTTTGAGCACAGAAAGTTGTTAGAGACCTGGCTGACATTGTGTTCATGCAACTACAAGCTTCATGTCTCTTGCTGAGAAGCTTACCTATTTTCTTTTTTGTGTACCCTGGCCTGTACTGACCATCACACACTCACCATGTTTTCTTAAAAAATGCTTAAGGAGAGGAAGGAAGTACATTGCATTTCTGAATAAGTCGCTAAATAGTTTGGATGTGTTCAGGTATCACTGACCATTAAATAATTTTTAGTGAACAATTCATCTTATAAATGCTACTAATAAGAATAATAAATAATTGTCTGGTTAAATTTATATAGTTGTATATTTATTTTGTATTTATGTATGTATTTTTATTAATTATACTTATATCCACATGTCAGAATATGACTGCTCTGTGTAATCTGTTTTGGTTTGTGGCGGGGATAATTTTCATTTGTTTACAAGCCATGCAAAGCTGTATTTCTTTGTTTTTATACACTGGGTAAGCTACACTTTTTATACAAAGATAGGCTTAAATATGATTGTTTTCAGGAAGAGGACAGAGAACGTATTTGGAGAAGAAATGCTATAGATCCATATTTAAATGGAGAAATAGATTCATAGGTAGATATTCTTCTAAGAAATATTGGGAAAGAAAATTATAGATGGAATTCAGTTTCATTGGTTTATCTGCTAGATTTGGATCTCCTTTTTTAAGTAATGCAAAGTTACTATATCCTTACACACTAAGCAGACATATTTGAGAAGAAAAGGTTCATCTGCAGAATAAACTGAAGCGTTATGTTCACTGAAAAAAAGAGGAGGATAATGCTGGATAGTCCTAAATAAAGGGATCATGACAGACATTCCACAAAGTGCTTTATCCCAAAACATGTCCATACACTTGTTCTGTATAAGCATTATACGTTCTCTGTGTCTCCCTTGCTGGCTTGATTTCCTTTCATTAGAGGTCTGGCCAGGATAAAAAGGAGACTGTGAAGTTCAGAACAAATGACACCATCACCATTATATAAGAAATTATGCTTTATGCATCTGTCCATATCATGATTGACAGTTATAGTTTTTAACTTGCATTATGGCCAGCCTCTGAATTTAAAGATATATTATTATACTGTGATCTTTGCTGTTCTTTTTATGCCATTAAATTACTTGTGCATATGAGTTTGAATAAGATGTTTGGAGAAGTACAGAATATATCTCACACCATAAGGAATAATTGTTAATTTCTCACAGGATAGTATAGATGATGTTAGTTTATGTTAAAAAGCATTCATTTGCCAATGAATCAAACCTACTGTGTTTGCTTTTAAGAAAAGAAGGAATAATGGTAGACACTCCTGAATGGAAATGAAATCTTGAGTAAATTAATGAGATGTATTTTCTGATATGAAACTTTCACTACAACCACATTTATTCTGCATGTGCCTTAATGTTTCCTTGGATAACAAAATCCCTTAGACCTTCGTTCTTTTTTAAATTTGTATTTCTGCCTATTTGTTCATATAATCAATGTTTAAGTTAAATAATCTTACAATATCTATCCCCCCTAATTTCTTCAGATTCTTCTACCCAGAAGACATCACCTTTTAATCTTTTCTTTTAGTCTGAAGAAAGACCTGGTTCAAGTTAATCTTTTCATATTTCTCTGGCTGCATGTATTCTGTCCGCCCTCCCCTCTGTCCTTTATCCTCTTGTCATACCTTTATTAAAATGAAATGAGTAGGACTGCCCCACACCACATTCCAGAAGTAGACTTATTAGAAAAGAACCAGAAACGATGTTTCCTGAATAGAAGAGGGTCATAAGACCTTAAGAGATCTACCCAGTTTTATGAGTCAGTCAGCAGTTATATCAGCAGTTATATCCTAAAATTTGTGTTAGATGGTAATTCACGTACTTTATGTTTGCAAAATTTGGTCTTATTTCTTCTTTTTCTTAATTTAATAATTTTTATTTCAGATTCAATAACACTAACAATCCTTTATTCTGTTTACTCTCTAGCCTGTAAATAGAATGAAGACAAGAAAATGTGTGTTTCTAATGTGTGTAATTTATATATGTATAAATTTATATATAAATATAGAATTAGATCTATGTCTTTATCAATAGGCTTTGCAATAAGATTAATCAGAAGAGACTAAGATAAGAGAACTGAGGGAGAGCATCACCCGAGGAAGAGAGGAGTGTGGGAACTTTCAGCAAACAGAAGTAAAGGGCTTGGGTTCATGAGGGAAGGCAAGGGACATAGAGAACATCAAGTAAATTGGTAATTGAAGTGCAATTTGTGGTTGGACAATGGTGCACAGACTTTTAGAAAAAGAAAACGGTAAAAGGAAGGGAGATTCAGCAACAATTCAGAAGGGAAGGAAGCCGGGGAGGATGATTCAGCAGCTCACCATAGCCAGAATGGAAGGGGACCATGGCAGTTAAGGGCTAAGGCTTCAAGGTGCAACAAGAGGAGAAAGGATGATTGGGAGATGATTGGAAAAAAGTTAAAGAAGAGATATCTTACAGGGGGAGAGATGCTGGAAAGAACATGGGTGAGTGCAGTGCAATGGGACATTCTTAAGAAGCTGAGGTTTTATGAATAAGATCTTTACAGTCAGTCTTCCCAATAAAAGTACTGTCTTGATGAAATCAGGAGAACTCGCTTATATCCCCACCCTAATTAAGACTTGCCATGTTTGCTGAATGTATTTTAAGGGTATCAGCATTAATGAGTAATTAAAAACTGAATTTAAATACTTCATATTCCAGTTGTTCTTGGGTGGTGTATCATCACATATTTCTAAAGCTCTAGATGCACTGCTGCAGCTTTTAATTGTATTAAAGAGCTATGTAGAATATTTTAATGGGGATAGAATAACAACAAAAGAAGCAAACAAGATTCATTGTCCCCTCACGTTACTTATTTTGGATCACTGAGGGAAAATAGTACTAAATCCTCATTTAACAGGAAATATTAAGGGCCTCTGAACTTGGTGGAATAGGTTTATACTCACTGATACCAATGAACATTTTTTTCTGTCATTTTATTTCACCAGACTTTCTTGTTTTAAAAAACCCCTATACTTCCCCCCGCCAAACCAAATCAAACCTTACTACATCTTTAAAACCTTTATTTAGTAGTGAAAAAATATCTGCTCCTTTTCCGCCTGACAAATTTAAGGAATGTCATAAAAAGCATTCCTGAGCATCAAAACAACTGAGGTTATCTGATGGGTTAAAAATGTCTGCTGTGCAGTCAACACATAACTCTATCCCTCTCACACAGAATGCATCTAAATGAGAAACATAATTACATATTACACCAAGACATATATTTTCTTTCCTTTCTCTTTAACTTTGCATGACAGTGATACTGCATGTTGAAAAAGCATTTTTACCTTAAAGTGAGACAATTGTTTCAGTCGGACTTTGGAAATTCTATTGGTTTTCCAGTACCCGTTAATTTCTATGTTCAAATAAATGCACTACAAATATGCGTGCATATGTGTTGTGACCTTTTGTATGCCTATATTCATTCTCCAGTGGCCAGTCAAAAAATGCAGTTTAGTAGGAAGAAGAAATCTCAAGTCCTGGTTGCAGCACCCATGCTCAATGATAATTTCAACAAAAATCAGGGAGAGTTCTCATGAAAAAAGGTATTACTTTAAATAGGTAGGACTATTGATATGTGAGGTTTGTTTTTCTTTGTTTTGTTTTTCGTATCTGGAAACAGTCTTGACTGAATGAGGCGGGTGTAGGCTATTGTGAAACTTTGAAACTTGAGCTGGAAACCAATGGAAAGGAGGTAGACTGTTTTAAGAGAATAAATACACAAATAACCCCAACTGGAGCCACCCACGGATACCCATGGATATCAATCCACCATGGATACCCATGGATATCAATCACACTGCTTCAGGTAAAGAAGGGAGGATGCTGATGAGCCCTTAGCAAACACCCATACAAACAGTTGGCTTTATTCTGCTTAAGGAAGGCTGGCACTATTGACCACAGGGACACTGGAAGGGTGAGCACAACACATACGTAGATAGATACTGGGGTGGGGAGAGGAAGTGGATAATACATAGTTAATATATAACATTTTTAACTTTTGTGAATAACTTTTTAGTATTAATTTCTTAATTTTAACTGTAAGTACTAATATTGTAATTGGACTAATAGTAACTTTTTTGCATTTTGGATATATTGTGTCATGGTTTAGCCCCAGTCAGCAACCAAGCACCACACAGCCACTTGCTCACCCTCCCCCTACCCCCGGGGGGATGGGGGAGAGAATCAGAAAGGCAAGAGTAAGAAAACTCGCAGGTTGAGATAAGAACAGTTTAATAATTGAAATAAAATAATAATAATAATAATAGTAATAAAAATTGCAATGAAAAGGAGAACAAGAGAGACAAACAAAACCCAGGAAAAAGAAACCAAGTGATGCAACCACTCCCCACCCACTGACCGATGCCCAGCCAGTCCCCGAGCAGAGATCGCTGCCCCCCAGCTAACTCCCCTCAGTTTATATACTGAGCATGACGTCATATGGTATGGAATAGCCCTTTGGTCAGTTTGGATCAACCGTCTTGGCTGTGTCCCCTCCCAGTTTCTTGTGCACCTGGCAGAGCATGGGAAGCTGAAAAAGAAAGTCCTTGGCTAGTGTAAGCACTACTTAGCAACAACTAAAACATCAGTGTGTTATCAGCATTCTTCTCCTACTAAATCCAAAACACAGCACTATACCAGCTACCAGGAAGAAAATTAACTCTAACACAGCCAAAATCAGGACAATTGTTAAAGCATTAATTAGAAAATAATAAAATCTTAGTTCTACAAATGATGGGTGCTCTCTGGTGCCACTAAAAGATTTTGAATGTAGCACAAGTAGGGTGAACAGGGTTGGAGGGTGGGCTACCTGCCATGAACATAGAAACAACGCAGGGATGGAGTTAGAAAAGCCAAAGTTCAGGTGGAGCTGAAACTAGTGAGGGATTTGAAAAGCCACAGGAAAGGTTTCTGTAGGTACTTTGGCAGCAAAAAGAAGGCTAACAAAACTGCCATCCTGCTGCTCAGTGTGGTATTTGACCTGGTGACAAAGGACATTGAAAAGGCTGATACTCAATGCTTTCTCTGTATTAGTTTCTGGTAAGGTCTAAGTTCAGGTGCCACATCTCTGAACCTAGTAGCACAGTCTGGGGGGGAATAAAACATAACTTTAGAGCAGATACTTCAGAAATTAGGGAGCACTTTAGAAAATTGTTTATTCACAAGTCCAAGGAACCAGATGGAACGCATCTAGCAGTGCAGAGGGTGCTGACTGGTATCAGTGTGAGGCCACCATCTATCATTTTCAAAAGGTCATGGCAATTGGCAGAGGTTCCTGATGACTGGAAGAGGGTAGTTCTCACACAAATCTTCAGGAAAGGCAAGAAAGAAATACCTGGGGAACTTCAGGCTGCTCAGTCTAACCTTAGTCCTGAGCAAATATTCATTGAAGCCATGTGCAGGTACAAAAACAAGAATAAGGTGACGGGGAACAGCCAGCATGGATTCAGCAAAAGCAAATTATGCCTGTTCAACTTGATTGCTTTCTAGGATGAGAAAACTGGCTCCTTGAACATGGGAAAAGAAGTGAATTTTTTTTATTTTGACTTCAGCAGGATCTTCAACACTGGTCTCCCATAATATTCTTAAAGCCAAATTGGTGAGATAGGATTTCAACAGGTCATCTACAAGTTGAGTAGAAAATTGTCTGGAACACTGGGCTCAAAGCGTTGGGATCAGCAGCACAAAGTGCAACTGGCAGCTAGTGGCATACCTCAGGGACTGAAACTAGGGTCAATACTGTTTAACGTCTTTATTTCTGAGCTGATGTTGGGATGAAATGCACCTTCAACAAGTTTGTGGATAATACCAAGTAACGGACAGTGGCCCATACACTAGGGCTTCTCTCTACATTGCTATTTAGACCTTAGCAGGTTGGAAAAATGGGCCAACAGAAACCTCAAAAAGTTCAAAAAGGCAAATAAAAAGTCCTGGAATAATGCCTTTCAAAAGTACTGGCTAGGTGCTGTTGGGCTAGAAAACAGTTTTGTAGAAAAGAATTTGTGGGGCCTGGTGGATAGCAGCCTGAACATAAGTCACTGTTGTGCCCTTGTGGCAAAGACGACCAATCACATAGTAGGCTGTATCTGGAGGATTGTAGCTAGGAGGCTGAGGGAAATTATTATTCCCTTCAATTCAGTACTTGCAAGACAGGTTCTGAAGTAGTATGACCAGCCTGGAGCTCTCTGGTACACTAAAAATTTGAACACAGCAGAGCAAGTCCAGTGAAGGGCCACCGAGATGGTGAGCCACTGGAGTACATGATATATAAGAAAGAGACCAAGAGAACTGGGTTTGTTCAAGCAGAAGAAAAAAAAATTGAGACCTACTTGTTTTCTTCAACAACCTAATGGAGTATGTAGAAGACAGAACTAAACTCCTCTCACAGATGCACAGAGATAATACAAAAGGCAGTGACCAGAGGTTTCAACAAAAAGGGTAGTCAAGCACTGTAGCAGGTGCCCAGAGAGGCTGTGGAGACACCCTCCTTGGAACTATTCATCACTTCACCAGGCACAGCCGTGAGCAACCTCAGGTAAAGTGGCCCTGCTTTGATCAAGGGGATGAACCATGTGGCCTCCCAAGAATTCTTTCAACCTAAATTATTCAATGATTCTCTGATTTTAAAAATAAAAAGAGAGGATAATTAGGCTTTAGGTCAGCTTCATATTCAGATATTAGAAAATTAGAAATCTAATTTATACTAGTCATCTAAACTACTCGTCTACAGATAACCAATGCAAGAAGTTCTACTGATTATGGAATAGTTTAGATGATTAATCCGGACAAAATGCCTAATTTATAGCTAAAGTGAGAGCAGTTGAACCCTACTTCTCCTAACAGCATTCTTGTCACAGTCCTTTCACCAGCTTGGGTGTACTACTGAACTTTTACTTCTAACAGTGTCTTAATTCCTGAGCTTTCCCAGACTGGGTCAGCACAAAACTGCTCTCTTTTTTGATTGATTCATGTTTATACCATTTTTATTAAAAAAAGATCTATCTGGTTTTATATCTCAAATTCAAAAATATCATTACTAGTTCTGCTATCAGCTGGTCCTCCTGCAGATGCTGAGGTATATTTGACCTTCTTTTCCAGCCAGAGGGTTGATTATATCACTGACAGCCAAAAAAGCAACCACATACAAATTATCAATTCTCAGGCATTTGGTCTATCCAGTTTATATTTCCACCCATGCTATGACTGAATACTAATGTCTGAAAAGGAAAGCAACAGGTCTAACATTTATCTTCCTCTTACCCGTTTTTTTTTTTTTCCAATGGACAATATTTATACTTTTCTGTAAACACAAACTTTGTAAGTATGGCAGCTTTTTTTTCACACCTTAAATACATTCTTAAAATTCCTGATAAATATTTGGTTTTAGCAATAAGGATCTAAACTCTTATTTTACACAGTTTTATTAAAAAAGTATTTAAAAGAAAATATGTTGACAAAAAAAAAAATATTCATGGACACCTTCATGAAGGAAATGAAAACCTTGATCAGTTCCAGTGAGATCAAAGACTGGAAAGAAGATGACTGAGAAATTTTCTGGACTCTGATCATCTTCAAAAGTGGGGGGTTTTGTTGTTTATTTTATGTGTAGGAATACAGAACTGACAGAGATCAAGGCATACTATTACAGTACTATCCATTCAGCTACACTTTGTGCATTATCTGAAAAATTTAATTATTCCAGATTGCTTTGTCCCATTAGTAGTTCATTCATCTGACTGCTGTGATAGGCTTTCTGCATTCTTGTTGATAAGCATGAAGTGGTTCCTGGAATAAATCTAAGGATTTTTTGGCTACTACTATTTAACATTCTCCAGGATGGATTCCAGCATTCACTGTGTTTTTCTTCTTTTCCTGGTATTCAAGTATTTCAGTACGTGCCTTGTTTGACGTGAACACCATGACTGTGATGCTATTATTCATAAGCATTGTTTGATCCCTGCAAATGGAGCAATATGCCTGGCTATCTCTAAGCATGGTGGAAAGGGTCAGATAAAGTGGTGATACTCATTTCCTGGTTTCCAGATGACTGAGTTTTCCAGTGTCACTAGTACTCATTCACTTACAATTTCATTCAAACAAATCCAAATCTTTTTTCAAAGGTTTTCTCCATTTGGCCCAGTGTGCACGCCTGGCAGCAGTGAATTGGTGATCAGTTAGCAGAGAGTCCTTTGCCTCATCCCAAGGATTTGCCAGAACCCATACTTGTCTTTCTGAGTTGCAAATCCATGGGAGATATAAACCCACAGAGTGAAGAGCATTACTTAATCTTTTTGATTTGCTTCCCAATTTTCTGCCAAAATAATAGCTGAGGTTTTCTTAATCTTCAAAACAATTTTATGTCTATTTAAGCCATTACAGATAGGCAGTCTGGTGCTTCCTTTGTACAAGAGGTTAACTTTAACCTACTTTCTTGACATAAGCTTATATTTTTATAACATGATACATGTCAAACATATTGTTAAAAGAAAATCTTTCCCTTGTATCATCACCATTGTTTCATAATGTGTGAGCCTCACCATATATTTATGACATATTTATGCATATATATGGGTATGTGTATTTATATACATATAGATACTATCTGAGACAGATATGAATATACAAATTGTGACACCTTGGAGACACTATAGGTAAAGGTCAATGGTTTTCCAGCATTCTATTTCAATTTGAATGTTGTTGCAGATTCCTAAAACAGAAATTATAAATTGAAACAGAAACAGAAATTGAAACAGAAGTTATAAATATACTATCTCAATTTTTGGTGCATTTTTTGAGTTGAGCAATACCTAGTTCTCAATTATGAAGTACAGAAAGCCAGTTTTGCCACAAAACCATTCCAAAGGAGTTGGGAAGTTTAGCTATTGCAAGGCTAGCACAACTGGCTATACAAAATCTATCAGTCAGCCTGGAGTGGTAGATAACGCAACTTTCTACTAAAATTTCTGGATGCCTCAGACATTTCTTATTGTTGTAAAAATAGAGCAGAATTGGGGCTTCCCTACATTCTCCCATTGCCAAAAATAAGGGCAAAATATATATATAAAAAAACACTTGGAATTTTCTATATATCTGATTTAGGATATTGCTCAAAATTTCACCAAAAATATCTCAAATTACTTTTGGTTTTTATTCTAGATGAATATTGCAGGGTNAACTATAGGCTTATATAAAATAAAGCTAATAAAAGTATGATAAAATTTCTTGTCAATTTATCAAATTGTTGGTGACAGTTCTTCCCTCAAATTTGTACATCTGCTGTATTTTCTTCAAGTGATATTTGTTAGACACCAACTCTATTTTCACAACAATTTTTGTAAGATTTCCACATGAAAATGACGTCCTTTTTCTCTATAAATCAGCAAACGTCTCAGTATCTCTGACACAAAATACAGATATTGTACTGTTTAAAAATGATAAAAATGTATTAAACTTAATAAGTAACAAATGCAGTATATCTTGCGGAATAATTTATTGTTTTCCTTCCATAGTTCTATAGAAAGGGCAAAATTTTAATAGCTTCTGATTCATGAGATTTACATGAACAAAGATCATTAATGGCAAGTTTTTTTAACTAAACCCAAGAACTGCTGAT
>VYZW01000317.1:239-11409 GCA_013401315.1 Balaeniceps rex
AGTACTACCGGGGGCGAGGAATCCTCCCGGTTTTACGGGCGAGCGGGGGTTCGCTCCGGTTCAGCATCCCGCGGGGAGCTCAACGCTGGCTCTCGGAGTTAAAACCAGCCCTAACAAAGAGCTGTTTATTAAAGCCAGCTACATGCCGGGCATCTATTTGCTTTTGCCTCCCTCCCTCTCGGCGTGGGGCACCCCAGAGCTGCAGGCACAGACCGGCTCATCCCCACCGGCAGCCCATGACCCCCCAAAACTGCGCCGAGGGAAGCAGAGGGCAGCACGTCCGTCCCTTGGGCTGGCTTTTATTTCTTCTTCGTAAACCCTCAGTAGCGATTTGGAAAGGAGAATAACTTCACCCCTGCGCAGTGTGGATGGGGGGGAAAGAAATCCCTTGGGCCGGGTGGGCCGGTGCCCGGCAGCTCTGCCCGCTTTCCCGGAGCTCGTTTGCCCCCAGCCTCGTGCCACCCAGACCAGACCCTGAGCGTTCTCTCCCCCGTGCGCTCTGCCAGCCTCCGAGCTCTAAAACTGGCTTGGCTTTGCTCAGCTCTTGCTCTTTTTCTTCGGTTTGAAGTCAATTCCGCAGGAAACCTATAATAACGATGCCCATCTCCTGCATGAGTCAGTCCCGTGGTAGCGATCGCTTTGCAGGCAGGAGTCCCACCAGTGTTCCTGGCCCCGGCAGAACTCACAAGACAGCTGTTTTCCTCTTATTTTGTAATGTGGAAGTGGGACAGGGCTCTAGCTCCAGCAGGATGAAACATGAGTTATGGCATCTCTCCCAGGGCTAACAAAGTGATTACAGCCCTGCTCGTAGCGCTGCGTTACCCATTTAGATGTAGGAGAGCACGCCTGAGCTCAGGACCTCTTGCACAGGCTAAAAACCCTCCTGCATCTGGGTAAATGGGGGGAAAAAAATATAAAATTAGATCGGGGGGGGGACCTTTGATGCTGCAGAGCTCCCGCACGAGCATCCCGCCGGGGCAGGCTGCGTGCAGCAGGTTGGGTCCCGGGTGGAACGGCAGCACGGGGGCCGGAGCGATGTCCCCCCGCTGAGCGGCCGCCCCGTCCCCGCAGAGCTGCCTCAGCAGGCAGCAGCTCCTGGCCGCCATCCGGCAGATGCAGCAGCTGCTGAAGGGGCAGGAGACGCTCTTCGCCGAGGGCCTCCGCGTGATGAAGAGCCGGCTGAGCACCCTGCACGCCTCCCTGGCCAAAGCCGCTCCCGAGCCGCCGGCCGGTGAGTCCTCCCTGGGTCCCACCCGTTGCTTTTGCGGCCTCAGAGGGTGCTGGGGTGGGCAGGTCAGGATGCTCAGGGCTGCGGTGGGTGGAGGTTTGGGCATCTCCACTGATGGAGACGGAGATACCGGTTCCCATGTTGGGAAGTCGTGAGCGTGAATCCGAGCGCTTCTCCAGCCTGGTAAGACGTGGGGAGGCTCAAAAGCCGTTTGCTGCAAAGCAGAGAGCTCCTGGCAAAGCGCTGGAGGCGAGTGGGCTGGAAAACCCATGTCTCCAGCAAAAGAGCCGCAGTCCTGTGCTGGGAGCACGAGAGGGGTGACCAAAATGCCACTAAACCCCTTGCCGGTGATGCTCAGCCCCACCGTGCGGCTGGGTGTTAAGTGATTAACCTCAGCCGGCCAATATTCGAGGAAAATCGCAGTGAAAGAGGAGGTCTTGGAGGAACTGGGTGAACCGTGGTAGAGCTGGGGACGGGAAAGAGAAATCAGTGCTGCCCCAAAGCACCCGCCTGCGTACTGACCCCCTCCCCGCGCCGCCCTTGCAGCCTCCTGCCCGGCCCTGCAAGCCCCCGCCGACGGGAAGAAGTTTGGCACCAAGTATTTGGTGGAGCACGAAGTTCACTTCACCTGCGACCCGGGCTTCCAGCTCCTGGGCTCCAGCACGCGGACGTGCCAGGCCAACGGCAGCTGGACCGGGCAGGAGCCCCGCTGCGCAGGTACGGCTCCGGGCTGCCTCCGGCGGCGCTGCCGGCCGGGCGTAGGGCTGCTGCGTGCCCGTGTCTGCCCGTGGGCATCATTTGCAGGGGTGGGATGCAAGCCGGGGCTGTTTAAAGATGGGGGATTATCGGGGTTCACCAAGCAGGGAGGTATCGCGGCTGTCCCTCAGTCCCCGTTAGCCAGCATCCCATGGGTGCTGCAGCTCCCGCGGCCGGTGATTTGGGGGCTCTCATCCTCAAGGAAAGCTGGAAATCACAGCCGGAGCCTCACCTGCAGCTCAGCAGCAGAGATGAGGGGAAGAGGCATCGGTGCTACCACGGCTCCCTGCCTCGTAGCAAACCATCGCACCAGGCCAGCGCCGCGGCATGGGAAACAACCGGCGCCCGAGTTCGGCAAAATAAACGGTTACGATGCGCTGTGGGGTACCAAAGCGGCCTGGTGCGTGCGGCGGTCCTGTGGCTCGCTCCCCAAAAGAAACTAAAATGAAATGTGGCGGCTTTTTTGGGTTTTTTTTGCAGAGATCAGCCAGTGCTCCAGCAGCCCCTGCCAGAACGGCGGCACGTGCCTGGAGGGGCTGAACCAGTACAAGTGCCTCTGCCCCCAGCAGTGGACTGGGGCCGCCTGCCAGTACCAGGCGCAGACGGGTGGGTGACCCCCCGCCGGCGTGGGCGACCTGCCACCCTCCGGCCATATTTCGGCACCCCAGCTCATCTCAAACCCCATCCCGCGCTGTCCCCCCAGCTCCCCCTGCCTGGAGCGTGACGGATGACCCGGCCTTCAGCCGCCAGCCCCGCTGCGCCCAGATCGACCGGACCCAGCACTGCAGCTGCGAGCCCGGCTTCCACATGAGCGGCACGGCCGCCAACGGGCTCTGCCAGGGTGAGCCGCGCCGGCGGCGGGGGGCACGCGCGCGGCGGGGCGGGCTGCGGGGTCCCGGCCGAGCACCCGCTCCCCTCGTCTCTCTCCGCAGACCTCAACGAGTGCGAGGTGTACAAGCGGGAGGGGGGTCCCCGGCTCTGCGCCCACGCCTGCGTCAACCTCCCCGGCTCCTACCGCTGCGCCTGCCCCGCCGGGTACGTCCTCCTGGGCGACGGCAAGAGCTGCGAAGGTGAGGCGGGGGCTGGAAACCCGCGGGGTTACCACTTTTCCCAACTTGGGCGACGGCTTTTTTTTAATTTTCTTCCCTTTTTTTCTCCTTGTTGGCAAGCGTCTCCGCGTGCAAAAATCTCGGTGGGTTTGCACCCAGAGGTGGTTCCCAGGCTGGGTGTGGAGGGGGGGAAAATGATGGAGGTTCAGGCGCCGGCGAACGCGTGCGATGCTCTGGGGCTACGTGAACGGGCTGTCCCCGAGAAGAAACCCAAATAGCGCTAAAAAGCGAGAATTAGATGGCGAGGGGTCAGCTCGGAGGCCGGCAGCTTCTCCTCCGAAAACAGGGGAGCTGGGGCGCGGGTTGAGAGCAAAGCAAAGCGGCAGCAGGTCGGGGTGGGGGGTGGCCAGAACCGCTCCCACAAAAGTCTCCTCCCAAAAACCAGGGGTTCTTTTTGTGTTATAAAGCGCTGATTAATGGTGAAAAAGCTGGCACTTTCTCCTTTTCGCCCGGATTTCTGCGTGTTTCCGTAGCGTCCGGCTGATGCTCCCGGCAAATATCTGCATTGGAAGCTCCTGAGTTTCTTGCTGTGGTTACCTAGGTGTTTAGTAAATAAAAAGAGATGGTGTTTATGGTGTTTTCAAACAACTTAGCCGAAAGTTAGGAAAATAAGCTGCCCTCCTGCTGTCAGAGCGCTGCCGTTAACCCTTGCTGGCCCAGGGCAGAGCTGGGGGAGAGGAAAGCGGGCGCAGAGGGGGATTTGGGGCGATTTAGGCGATTTCAGCCACACTCATACTTTTTTGCTCGCCGTTTCAAGGTGCTTTTGCCTATTTTCTGCCGAAAGGAGCCCCTCAACGGGGTCGGTTCGAGGTCTCCGGTGAGCTTGACCCCGCTGCCCGCCCCTCTTTTGCAGACATCGACGAGTGCGCCCTGTCCCAGGATAACTGCACGCGGGGGACCACCTGCATCAACACGGGGGGGGGCTTCCAGTGCGTCAGCCCCCAGTGCCCCCAGCCCGCCGGCAACGTCACCTACGTCAAAACATCACCCTTGTAAGTGCGGCGGGGAGCAAAACCTGGCCCCGCGTCCTTTTTTTTTTTTTGCGTGCTGCGTCCCAAACCCACGTGCATAGCATCCACGTGGATCCAATGCCACCGAGGTGGGGGACGCGGACCCCGCAGCCCTGGGGGTCCCTGAAAACTCCCCCCCCCCCGGCTTTTGCCTTTGCAGCCAGTGCGAGCGCAACCCCTGCCCGATGGAGAGCCGGTCGTGCCACCAAGCGCCCAAGACCATCTCCTTCCACTACCTTCCCCTGCCCTCCAACCTGCTGACGCCCACCCCGCTCTTCCGCATGGCCACGGCGGCGGCACCCGGCCGGCCGGGACCCGACAGCCTGCGCTTCGGCATCGTGGGCGGCAACAACCGCGGCCACTTCGTGATGCAGCGCTCGGACCGGCAGACCGGGGAGCTCATCCTGGTGCAGAGCCTCAAGGGTCCCCAGACCATCCAGGTGGACGTGGACATGTCCGAGTACCTGGACCGCGTCTTCCAGGCCAAGCACGTGTCCAAAATCACCGTCTTCGTCTCCGCCTATGAGTTTTAGGGGAGGCGGCAGCCGGGGCGGCTTCCCTGAGGGCGATGGTCCCTGCTCAGCACCCTCCACCCGAAAGCGCTAGCCCTGGAGGCAGGCGTGGAACGGGAGCTCCAGGTGACATCCCACGCCGCAGCCCCTCTGCTGCCAACCATCCTCCCCTCTGCGTTAAGGTTATTCTGCCCGGGCGGCTTTTACACCCACCTATGTGGGGGGAGAAAAAAAAATAAAAGCGAACGAGGTGCAAAAGAAATCAGGTGCAGGGGTTACCCGCTCAGCGGGGCGCGGGAGCAGAGCATCGTCCCCGGCCGAGGCTCCAGAAGGACGATGTCCTGCAGCCTGGGCGCCTACGCAGTGCAGAAAACAGCAGATAGAAACCATGGCCCTTATTTCCTTTTTAATTCTTTTTTTTTTTTTCTTTAGGAGAGAAGCTAAGCCGGTGCGTGCAGGAGGAGGGAGGCGCAGAGCAGCTGCCGCTCTCCTCCCCGCTGGCCCAGGCTTGCTTGCGCTGACCCCAGCCCCTAAAAACGTGCCTCCGCTCCCCTTGGCATGCCGAGAAAACCCACGGCAGCCTGCGGGGAGGGGGCTGGTCCGGCGTCTCAGTCCCCCGGGATTGACTGAGACCGGAAAAAATCCCTGAACATCCATCCCTGCAAGCCCTGGCTGGCTCTCGGTGCCCTCCTTGGCAAGCGGGACGCTGCTGGTGGGCGAAGGAGGGGTGCCAGGGCTGGCGATGGGCTGGGGCCGTCCCCTGCTTCAGCCCACGGGCAGCAGCCCCTTCAACCTCCCGAACCGGGTTGCACGCGTGCGTGTCCCGTCCCCCCCCCCCGCCGGGGAGGGCTTCGGCTGCGCTTGGTGCTCGCGTCGAGGGAGCTCGAGGTGTGAATATTTCATTTTTTCAATCAGCCGCAGCCTCCGCCCCTGCTGTGTGTAAGCAGCTCCAGGTGTAGCTGGGGTTCGGCTGTAACACAGGCCGGGGGTGGGGGAGGACACCCCCTCCCCGGTCTTCCCTTCCCCCTCGCTACCTGTTCCTCGGGGCAGCGCTTGTGCATGTTAACCACAAAACCTCGGCGTTATGCATGTTTCTTCATTATGCTGGTTTTAGTACCATTAAACGATGATATAGCCTCTGAGCAGACGCAAAGTACCCGATGCGTGTGCAGCCTGGGGGGGGCTCAGGGTGCGTGGGGCAAGAACCTGCCTCCCTTATTTTTATTTTTCTGCCTTATGTTGCTGGGAAGGGGCTGGCTGGTGCCAGGGCGGCTCAGCCCTGAGCATCCTTCCCCCCGAAGCAGTCGCCAGAGGCCTCGAGAAGCCTGCTGCTGCCCCCCCCCAAAAAAAAAGGCAGCGGGGCAGAGTCCCCTCGGGGGGCCCGGTGTGTGCGCTGAGCTGCACCCACTAAAATCCTTCCCACTCCTCGCCCCAGGGGAAGTGACTTCCCAATGGACCGACCTGTGCTGCATCCTCCGGGGGATTGAGCTCCCAGATTTTTTTTGGGGGGTACAGCTTTTCCGTGGGAGCTCGGAAGGGGGGCAGGACCTCCCCCGCTGAACAAGGAGGGACATTCAGTGCCTGCTCCTCGCCGCTGTTGGCACGGGGCTGCCGGAGCCCGGGCACGGCGGATGGAGGATGTTTGGGTTGGCGGACGCTCCGGCTGGACGGCGGAGCCGGGCAGGAAAATGCATCCCACGGTTGTGCTGGGGGAGGAAAATTAAAACCTAACAGGCTCCCTCCTCCACCCAAGTGCTTAAAGAAAAAAAAAATTAAAATAAAAAGCTTTTCTGAAAGTGTAGCTGCTTTCAAAAGCGGGTGGTGGTGGAGAGGGGCGGCCCGGCTCCAGCGGGAGCGCAGGTGCCTGCAGAGCCGCAGAGCTGGGGGTTGCCCACCTTTAGACGGGGGTGCTGGAGATCCGCAGGGAAAGACCCTGGGGAAAAGCCCCGGAGGACCCTCAGGAGAGGAGAAAGGAGCGGCTGGTGGGAGAGAAGCGGCTGGGTGAGAAAGGAGAGGCTCCGTGCTGCCTCCCTCAAAGGGGGCTGGGATGTCCTCTCCTCTCCCGAGGCAGGAGGGCCTCCCTGTCCTGCTGAGGACACCCCGTTAATCCTGGGGTGGCCTGGGGGGTGTCACCGTGCAGCTGGCCTAGTGTCACCAAAATCGGGAATAAACCTCTTATCATTTTGGTTAACTCAGCACAGGGAAGGAGGCGGCTTTTTGGATCTGGCCGGGGATCTTGTGCCGCAAGAGAAACTGGGTGGCAATACGGAGATGGCAGGGGACGTGCCCGGTTTTATTTCCTCAGCGTACATGGGGACGGGTGAAGCCTGTCGGGGGGAAATGTCCTTTAAAGCTCCGTGGCGTAAGAGCAGAGGCAGAGGCAGATGCACCCGCAGGCGTACGGGACTCTGCCAAAGGCAACCCAAAGGGTCCTAGGATATGGGGAGAAGAAAAACCCACGGAGAAAAATTGGTCCGTGGGGGTACGCCTGGGGAAACCCACCCTTACCTTCCCCAGCCAGGATGCTGGGGGTGAAATCCATCACGTGCCAGCTCAGCGCGCAGCCGGGGCTGCGATCGGAGGATGATGGCAGACGTCGTCAGAGGAGGGACAGGGAACGGGCAGCACACGCTGCTGGACCTCTCTGCCACGCACCTGCATGCCGGCATGCCCCCGAGCAGCAGGTGACGAGGTTTTCCTCGGAACTACCCGGACCCCGGCCAAGTTGCCTTTTGTCCAGGAAGGGGAGCAGTTATCCCCGTGAACCCAGCCGGGAGCGTGTTTTAAATTAGCGCCTTAGATAAGAGAGCAGCGCTGCGGAGGTGGCTGGCTGCGTCCTCGTACGCCACCGAAAGTCGGTGCTGGGAGACAAAAGCCGTGACATGAAAGGAGCTGAAATAAGAAGGATTATTTTATTTTACTTATTTTTCAGGAAAAGCTGAGGATGGACGGACAGCTTTGGGGAAATAAAACAAAGTTATGAGAAAGCAGGCTACGGAGCAGGCAGCCCAGAGCCTGTGGTTTGCCGAGGCAGGGTCTACCCGGCTGTGGTTGCCCAGCGCGGTTGGACGTGCTTCTGCAACGCGCCGTTAGAGCGTTTTAGGGATGGTAAAGAAATCCCCGCGCGTGGGGATGTGCTCCTCCACGAGATGCGGAAGAGGAGGCCGGGGACGCGCCAGGAGCAGCTCCTGGTGCCTTACCTCTGCCGTCTCCATCAGCCGTTCCCAGCTGCGGTACCTCTGACAGGGAGAATGATGTGTTTCATCATCCTTGCGCTGACTGCACTCACCCCCGCCTGCCTTGCCGGGCTCTGGAAGCCAAAAAAAAGGAGTCCGTAAGAGGATAAATTCCTGACGGGGCAGAATAGTTTCCGTCTGATGCTTTAACCGGCTAACAAGGCTGGAGACGGGCGTTTGGAGCTTTGCACTGGAGGCTTTTCCTCGCAGCACAACCCCGAATTGACAACATTTTCCCAGTTCCTGAGGCCAGGGTGAACTGGTTTCCCCTCTCCGGGTCGGGCTGGCACGCCGCCGGGGCTTACGAAGCCGTGCCTGTCCTCCCAGCCGCTTCTCGCCCGCCTCGAGGGCCAGGACCAGAGCTGGGAAGCTCAGCCATCTCTCCCACTATTAGCTGGCTGCAGATCTTGCTTTCAGCCCCAAAAACGTTTAAGGTCTGCTCTCCAGTGTCTGGACTGGGCTGCAAACCTCTGGCCAGCATTTGAGCTGACTAAAGGAGATTTTTTCCCCCTCCCAGAGTGGCCGCTCCGGCATCTTGCAGGCTTCCCAAGCCTGGAATGTGCAGAGAGAGGCTCTTCTGGTCCTGGTAAATACAACTTCTCTTTGGGATAATAATAATATTTTGGAGCTCAAAAAATAGCCGGTTTGCCTCTGCTCCCCTTCTGCGGGCTGAAGGCAGGTGGTCCCCGGCGCAGCTGGCTCCAGACGGGCTCTGCGTGCCCTGGGAAGGGTTGGCCGCCCTGCCCCAGCCCCAAAGCCACAGTCTCTCACCCCAAATGGCTGGGAGGCGAGGACGCAAAGGCCAAAGGCCTCGCGCGGAGGTGGCCTCGAAGGGAGGCTACGCAGCGCCCGCCGAGGCGCCAGGAGATAAATGCAGCGCCTTCGAATTTCTGAGATCTGCGTGAGAAAGTGCTCCCTCTCCTCTTCACCCTGCGCGGGGAGATGAGCCCCAGCTTCAGGGCAGGGGCGAGACGAAGCGACCACGGCTTCGTGCCCCGTTTTCTTCTCCTACTCACCATCCTCATTCCAAAATGCATTCCTGAGGGGCCTTTCCCTGCTGAGCACCCGAAGTCCTGAGCATCCCTGCGCTTCTCCTCGCCTTCAGTCTAATGAGAGACATCCCTGCAAATGAAAGAATGGTAATTCTCTCTTTTACACGCAAGATAACATCAGGTTATTTTCAACTGCAGGTTAAAATCTGAATTTTATTACCTAGCTAGCATCCCTGAGAAGCCCACGCCTGGTGTGTGCCCGTCGGCACTGCCGCGTCTCCTCCCACCCCACGGATTCGTATCGCGGTTCGAATCCTTGCTGAAGCGAAAGCAGGAGCACGCAGGCCAAAACACTCATTAATCCTGTTACGGGCTTTAATGAAGAGCTGAACCACAACATTTTTATTTGTTATGGTTGCTAGGTATGTTGCTACGCTCTCCACACCATACCCCAGATCCCAGTATATTTGTGATATCCGAGAGAGCGTACTGGGGAATTTGTTTAGCTGCTATTGCCAAATTCAGTTATACTTTGAAAAAAAAGAGCCATTCAGGAGCTTCTCACAAGGGTACCTTTTTCCCTGACAACGCAAACACGCGTAGGGATATTTAAACAAACAGTTGCATGCTGCTCTTGCCCACACATTTTTGTTTGTTTAAAAGGGATTTTTGCACCTGCCCGCGCCGCAAGAAAAGCAGGAGCCAGGCTTTTAATCAGAATTTGAAATCCCTTTTTTTTTTTCCCCATTGCCTGGGGACATGGTGCTGTGGGCATTGGCTCCCAGGCTGCACACCACACTGAGATGTGCACATGCTGATGGCACTAATTAGCCTTAATTAGCCCTAATGGCCCTCACCAGCCCCACCTGAGGCCACCACCCACACCCCTCCCATGCTCCCTGGAGCCCTATTTCAGTCGCTGAGCTGCAGGAGTGCTGGTCTCTAGCTCAGGTTGGTTTTCTGTTTTGACTTTGGACTTGTGTGATGATCTGGACCTTTGGTTGAGCTTGGCCGTGATCTCCTGCCCTGCTCAGGTACGAGCCTGGTGTGCGAGACCATGGAGAGATGGCTCTTTCTTCGTGGATGTAAGGATGCATTTTGCCTCTGCATAAGGGGAAAAACATCCCTCCTGCAATGGGAACTGATGTGGGTGTTCTTCTTTTTTTTTTTTTTTTTTAAATTTTATTTTTTTGCTAGGATTGCTGGCACTGGAAAAAGAGAGTCATATGTCCTGAAAAGCCCTGCAAGCCAGGGAGACTAGCCTGTAAAGGAAAATAAGTTGATGTAACTTACTTGGGATCTTTCCAGAAAGTTTTGACAAAGTCCCTCAAAAGATAATGTTAAAAGAAATATCGTTAAAATGGTTAGAGAACAACAGATGAGCTTCTCCTGGGGACTATGAACTGCTGAGAGTCGGGGTAGGAGCAAATGGCCAGCTCTCGGCGTGCGGAGGTCTAGCAGGTGGGATATCTCTGTCTTGGTGCCAGTGTTGTTGTAAATAGACACATGAAGTTTATGGAAGAAAGGATGAGCAATGAGGTGACAACATTTGCAGCTGACGCTATTTATTTGCGTTGGACGAGACTGTCCTGAGGTGACGGTACTGAACTTGGAGCCGCAGTACCGCAGAAGACGTTGAAATCCACTGAAAATGCAAACCAACGTGCGCAGAAAGGGGCACCGAGAGCTGCTGCCTGTGTTGCCGGATTACGGAGCGGGGAGAACATGGGAAGTATCAGCCTGCAACAGGCCATGATCCAGCAGGAGCTGCTGACGGCACAGGTCGGGCCTGCCCCAGCCACTGCACCCGTTACAGCACAAAGCTAAAATTGTGGTAGAATTATCAACACAAACATTGTAAGTTTGGTGGGATTTTGTTATTTGCTTCAGTAATGCCCTTCAGCATTTTGTTCCGTGGCTCCATTAAGGATTTTTTAATGGGTTTTGCATTTCCTCCCTTTTATTAATGAGTAGCCACTGAACTGATGCTAATGAAAGTGTTATCTTCCCTTAACCTGTATACAAGCCTACCTTAACCTCTTTAATACCGGTTCTTATCGTGCCCTGGGCAACAACCCCTTCTCCAAGCAACAACTTCATTACCTGTCTCGGCTAAGATGCAGGTTTCTCGCGGCCCCTCATTTTAAATGCTTCTCGGCCGTGGACGGCCTTCACCTTGGGAGGACGACAGGTCTTAGGGACGGATTTGGGGCGGGGGGGAGCCCTTGTTTTAATTAAAATGCCAATCTCGGAACTAATTAGTCGCCCGGGGGCGGGCTCGGAGGCCTAGCGCTGCCTACGGCAGGCGGGGGGGGGCGGTGAGGGCC
>VYZW01000317.1:25215-55841 GCA_013401315.1 Balaeniceps rex
TTATTACTGTTTAGGCAGTCTTTGGTCTGAGGGCAAGTTTTGGGATTCCTATCTTACCAATGCACTTCAGTATTAAAGAATTTGTTTAGATAGACTTTCGACACATGGAGGTACATATTCACACATTTCAGTGACAGTTTTTGTGCGGTAAGAGACAATAAATCATTAAATAATCGAGCAATACCACATTTCAAATGATAATTTGGAAACTTGCTTGTTAGCTTTGCCTAAATGCATTTTCATAAACTTGGGTTTCATGTGTTTATATTTAAAAGAAGTACAAAATCAGATTGCGGGCATAACTATGTTATTTGTGATACACATCTTCAATGGATGCTTATTTATTTTATTATTTCTTTTAATAGCGGTTTACAAAATACTGACATTTATGAGCATTTTACTCTCTGCCATTGTCAGTGGTTGTGGTAGTTCTGACATGAAGGGACGAAGTGTTAAACCACTTCTTGAATTGTTTAAATCTTAAGCAGCAGTGTAAGTTAAGCACTGGCCATGGACAATGATAATGGTAGCTGAACCATAGCAAGTGAGAGTTTTTTAGGGTAAGAGGCAAAATGGAAATTTATCAATTTCACTTTTTGTCCTAATTATCATATTCATGGAAAGAAAAGATTTCAGGCCAGTTAAGTGAATTCTTCAGTAAAGTTAATTAAGATAATGTTTCTAATATATATTTTAGTCGACTTAAATAAGTGCAAGAGATTCACAAGATTTTTAACCTAGAAAATTAAACCCGATGGTCCTTTTCTAAAAATCACAGAAATACAGTGTTCTTGTATGGTTTCCCCTCTAAATTTTCTGCAAAACAATACATCTAAATGAAACACTTGTAATGAAGTAACGCTGAGTTACTAACAGGAATCATTTCTAGGGTCGTATGCAAGTTTCTAGCCATCTCCCAGATTCGTTAGCCTTTCAGCAGCATCCCTGCTATGTTGCAAAGAAGCAGGGCTCAGAGAGACCTGTAGGAAGCTGCTATCACCCAGAGAAACCACATAGCCCTCAGTGTTCACATTTGGAAGTCTCATTGGATCAGATCGCTTTCTCTGATAAAAAGAGCGGGTTGTCAAAAAGAGTGCTTGCTTTAGCTTCCCCCTGAAGCAGAGGTTTGTGAGAGTTAAAAAAAATACTTTCATTTATTTATTGGGCTAATGCTTCTTTTAAGTTCATAGACAGTAGACCAGTTGGATAGGGAATTCTATAACAACGTTTGAGTGCGCTATTTTCTGCCTTTTTTCAGCATAACTCCCCTTCCAGTGATGACAGTTCAGACTACAGCCATGACTCTGATATTGAGCGTACAGAAAGACCACATAAAAAGAGTAGCAGCTCGTCATACAGAGATTATGATTCTTCCTTCAGTCAGGTAGTATTTTTTTTGAACTGATTTCTCATGTCTTTGTTTAGGTGTAATTTAAAAAATGCAAATGTAGATGTTGTGGTTTTTGAAGGCTGACTTGATCACAGTGCGCATTCTCACAGATTTCAGGAAGCACATCTAGTTCTCATCTTCTTGGGTAGATTTCCAAATGTAAAGCATTATCCGTGGCATGAATGTAGGTGGTGTAAACAAGCCTGATACTATTTTTTCCTCCATCAGGCAACAATTAAGATATCTTTATTACTGCCTACGTTAGATTTAGATGGTACTAAGAAGGAACAGCTCTTGAAAAGCCACCTTTAAATATCTAGAGTTGATTCTGCTTTCTGATAGTTCAATTTGCCCTGGCTTTTCTCAGTCTGTGCAGCTCGATAGCCCTCCTGAGACCACTGGGTGAAATAGTATGCCATTCTCTAAAGCTGCAATAGAGCAGCTAGAGGCTTGATGAAACTCTGGTACTTCAGAGGAGAGGAGACTTTCCTTTTAGCCTGAAACCATTCCAGAAACCTCTAAGCCAGCCAAATTTATTAACTGAAGATCCTGTCTGCAGAAATGCGAGAAGGGACAGTGGTGGCTTAGAGGTGGTGATAAGCAGTATTTCATCCTGACTGACAGAGACAGGATAGTTGTTTCATCTGTGTCCAAGATCATCAGGATATGGAGATCATGAATGGAAAAAATTGATTTTAATCATAGTTCATCTAAGTGGCACTTAGAACTGCATACGTTAAAATGCTTTGGCAACCCCACTGAAAAGTTTTCTGGAGTATAGATGCTGATGCTGTTCTTTTTTGTCCTTTTTCCCATTTTGATGCATTCAGAATCAAAAGTACTGATTTTTACTAAATAACTGATTTTCACTGCTTATTATTAATCCTTGTTTGTGCAGATCTGGTAGACAGCATGACAGTAAACCAGGGTGAAAACAGTTGGTTTTGTAGAGGCAGTTTGGAGGGGTGTTTTTTGAAATACTGAGTTGCTTCTGAACAATGCACTCCCTTTCATACAGCATGGACACGTATCAGGAAATTACATGAGTTCACAGAAAATGCAACATAAAAAAAATGTAAAAAGTAAGGAGTATGACGACTATAGTCATTACAGTGATGAAAACTTTGGTAATTATAACGAGGAAGAAAAGGATGAAGATTTTGCTGATCAGCTTAAACAATACAGGCAAGCTAAAGAGACCTCCAGTACTGATTTAGGACCTCCATTCCCGAAAGAACCAGTGAAAAAACAGGGGATGAAGGGGATCCAGAAAGGTAAGATAATTTGAGTCGTTAACTGTAGTAATGGGTGGTGGCAGCAGTTGTATCGTGCATCATTTCAGGATGTTTGTCTTGAGAGCTGAGTGAAGAAAGCTGTCAGCGGTGGCTTTCCTGCGAGCTTGCGGTCTCCCCTCAGTAAGTGATAATGCTGTTCCATCGTGAAGGAATAATATATGGTTGCACTGATGCGTATATTGAAGGAAAAGATCAAGTGTTGGGTAATGTGTATGTAGTAAATAAAGAAATAAAACCCTATTAAAAAGCCAAGATCTTTGTTATGTAACTGCTTGAGTAAGAAATCGTAGGGCTGTAAAGTGACTTGCTGGTGGTAGTTTCTGAAAGTCTGAAATGGGACTTGATTGGGGGGAGGAATGTAAATATGTCAGTTCCAAAATCTAATTTAGCCTCCCACACCCCTCCAAAAAATTAAGTACCTAGAAATTTTGATAGGTGCCTGAATACTTTTTATTAGTATGCCCCACAAGTATGCTAGTATCCTTTTATTTTTCTTTTCACAACTTTTCTTGCATTCAAAGCTGGGCCGATACAAATGCTGGTGAAAAAGTACTCCTCTTAAGCAACGTATTCCTGAAAGAGTCCTGCTGCCCTTATTTCATGCCTTACTTATATAAACCTGGTTACGCAAGCGTTCTTGTTTGCACCTTTAATTTGGTGTCTCATCATTTCCTTACCATCGTAATGCAATTCATTGAGCCAGCTCGCATTCTCTGGCCTCTGTGTTACGAAGGGACTTCTGACTCCCCAATTGTCTTGTAGCACTGCGTATTGCCATGGGGTGCGGAAGGTTAGGCAACGGAGATGGTGTATACCATTGACAGAGAGAGCCTGATCTACCATCGAGAAATGCTTAACTTGTTCTCGTCCCTTTTTCTATGAGATCAAGTTCTCATTTCAGAAACTCTCGATTCAGTTTGCAAAATTTTCTCCCTTTAGTCATGGCTAAAAGTTTGTCTCCCAGGCAAAATTTGAGCGGGGTTTTGTATGACAGTATGAATACCTTAGTAGTTCTCGGGAAGATACTGTGTGATACACAAACGTAGTAAGCTGTCTTTTGTTTACTACAGTGCAGATTTATTGTATTCTGTTTTGGTTCACAATAAAATAAATTGGCAGAAGATTGGCAGAATCTTTTTAGCTGAGACAAAAATGGCTTTTCATGTGCTGCTTGGCAATACTGCTTCAAAATCTCTGTCTGCAAGTCATCTGAGATGAAGTCCAGGCGTTTTCGCTGGAATCAGCCTTGCTGTTGCGGAGTGGCTGCCACCTGAAGTGGGTGTGATGTCTGCAGAACTTTCTAACTGGTTTTCTTTGGTTTTAAATTGATGAGAAAGCAGATACTCTGTCTCGGTGGTTTTAGTTGAGACCACGACCCCTGGCATGCTGCTGGCTGGATAATTACTGTCTTCAGGCTTCCAAACAGTTACCATTAAACAGTTTTATATTCAAAGCTGTTCTGTCACACTTCTTAGGTTATGATCTCAGGTTTCTCGCATGTTGTGACAATGAAACATATGCACGCACCTGGGTGCCAGTTGTAGTGGTGAGTTCTGTGTTCAGGAAGTGACCAAACAGCACAAAATATTTCAAGTATTTGGGCCGATTAGAAGTAACATGTCTGCACTTCTAATTGTGAGAAGCTGCTTTGAACAAGATTAATCTGGTATTCAGTTTGTCAGTCTGCTATTGATTTGAAGAGCTTTTCAAAGAGCAGGCAGTTGCACAGAATTACAATTGGCTGGTGTAGTTGTACTTGCCAACTCGTGATTCAAGGTAGTATTTAGGAATTCAGACTGCAAAAAGGTAGATATTTAGTTTGTTAGATTTGTCTGTATTCGATGTCGCTAGATAACGATTTTTCTTTACTTTCTGAGGTCATTTAAAGAAGCTGTTGCTGTTTTTCAGGTATTTCTCAAAGAGGTAATAATTACAATGTTGGTCGAGGGCGTGGAATGCAGAAGAAATTGAAGCGTAAAGATCGTGGAAGGGGAAGAGGGGGCAATAAAGGATCTGATGGCTTTCATGAGGTATGTGGAATTAAAGCTGAACTCCTAATGTAGTTGTTTCAAATGACTGGATGCTTTGCTTTAACAGAAGAGTATTTAAAAAATACATATCTAAACTTTTTTCTCTTATCTAGAAAACTACTCGAATTTTCCAACACTTGATGTACAAAGTATAATTGATAACTTAAGCTAATAAATAGTTTTCTTGTTTTTCTTGGATATACGAAAAACTAGCGGAAGGTGGTTTATGAGCTTTGGTTTTGAATGGTGTATGAACTGCCATGTTAACTGTATCTGAAATAAGATGTTTTGCTGCTACTAGTTCACCTCAGATTTTTCAGCAAAGAAAATGGACAGCTTTTTCCAGTTTCCATCTGAATCGTGAAGAATTCTCCTTCTCTTTCCATAGCTGTGACTGTGGAAATGGAAATATATGTGACCTTGGTTTTCATTTAGTAATTCTTTGCATGGGAATTTAGAGAAAACATAGTGTTCAGTAGTTGCTCGGTACTTGTAAATTTCTCACTCCAATCTTCATTGAAATGAAAACCAATACAAACTTGGTGATTAATGGATCGAATCCATCCATGGCTGAAAAACATTATTTAAGCCAAATCGCATTTAAGTCTGTATACTGCAACTAAAGTGTCTGTGGTTCTCCTCCCTCCTGCACTCAAGAATGCACACGGCTGGCTTCTTGCTAATGCGGTGATGTGTAATTCAGCCATGTCAATTTTTCCCTGTGTTCTCCAGCTGGCCTAGCTCTCTTGGGCTCCTGGGTGGTCCTGATCAGATGTTCCTTTCCCTGCCCTGCATGTGGTAGGGAAAAGGGCAGCCGTTTGATCTGTTAGGACGATGCCTCGTTTATAGAACTCCTCCTTCCTGTTGCTGTAGAGCGTGCCCTGTCCTCCAGCGCTGTCTCCCAAGCCGTGGGGAAGGGTGGAGGCGAGGAGGCAGCTGCAGGCAGGTCCCAGCAGGGCTGGGAGGCAGAAAACAAAAAGCTGGGCTCCAGGCTACAGCAAAGTAATGGATTCTGCGACGCAGATGCTGAGCTGCACGGCGTGGTGGGGTAACCACCGAGACTCCCGGGCCGCACAGTGATGTCCCTTGGATTCTCGGGGACATGGTGGGAGCGTTTCAGCTTTCCTCGGGCCGTCGTTTCAAGTGCTTTGCGGTGTGGGACGGTTGCTGGTTTGCAGTGCTCCCAGAGACACTTGGAGCATCGTGTTCTATGTGATATTTGCGTTAGCCTTGAAGAGGATCAAGTATTAAATTCAAAGCTGCTTTGTCTGAAGAAGCTGAGATTTCTCTGGATTTAACGTGTTCAGAGTAGAAAATGGATCTTGACCGATCCAGGAGTGGCATTTCTAGCTCGAAGATTTCTGCTTCTCAATGTCAACAAAATCCGCAAATCATTCTTCGCGTTAATGTTTTGTGACGCTGCTTAATCTGCTGAGCAAAATGAGACCGGACACTTGATGTGCTGATGCTCGTGTGTGCTCATGATGCAGTGTGATGACTGTGGAGAACCGCATCCATTCCGTTTCAGAAGTTCCCACTCAGCAGTCAGATCCCTGTTCATTTTCGTGAACATTGGAAATTGGAAAAGCCTGTTTCCCCTCTATTGTCAGATCGTTAGGCAACCACCGAGCACTGCAAAGACGTTTGTTTCTGCCCTCTGTTGCAGTGTCAGGGACAGCAGTTTGCTAAAGGCCATCTACTTCCATGAGTTCACTAGCTCCGCCAGGCCCCCTCAGCACCTCTCCCAGACTCTCTAGTTACATGAGTTTACAGCAGTTTCTTTAGTTTATCTCCAGTGCAGATGCCACATGGGAATCAAATCATAAGAGGGAACAATTCCTTGCCTCACCAGGTACACAGTAATTCTCACGTGTTGGGTCCTGATTGAACCGTGCTTCCTCTCTGCTTTGCCTCATGGTATAAGCAAACAGGTTATTTTTCTTCTAATGGGAGAGAAGAGAAGATAGATAATCTGGAGATAATAATCGCGTGAGAAGCACGTAGAGGGGAAGGATTGGCAAAGCATAGCCTTGTGGCTAAGATGGTGGTCTGGAAGCCTGGATGATTGCTCAACTCCTGGCTGTCTGCAGAGGTGCTCTTAAATCAGAGGGTGGTTGGCACTGACTTAGTGGGTGCCCAGGAGTCAGCCTGGCTTTCCAGCACTGTCTAATGAAGAAGTGTGAGAGAGTCTGTCCATTCAGTGAAGTTATTTGTGTCTGTTGTATTGTAAGAAGTTTCTGATTTGGTTGCATTTATAAAAAAGACTCTGTATTAAAGCAGCTGAGAAAAAGTATGTGTGTTTACCTTTACTGTGAGCTGTGGGTATAGTAATTTTAATTTAAATCATGGTGTAGTTAATCACATTTGGGGGTAACTAGTGCACCACGTATGCTCTAATATTTTTGCAACTGCGCGCTTAATAAGCAAGCATCAGTAGGATGTTCATTTTTCTTACAGGACGGCAAACCAGTGAAGAAGTGGGTTAATATGAGTCAGGAGTTCATAAACCAGCATACAGTGGAACACAAAGGCAAACAAATTTGTAAATATTTCCTCGAAGGGAGATGTATTAAGGTAATTGTGCACTGTGTCTGTCGGTCGTCTTCTTTGGTGTGAGGGAGGGGGGAAGATGCCCTGTTCTTTTTTTACTTCAGCTGATGCAAAGGGAACTTGTATGTTGAAACTCAGTGTTTTGATTTCTAATGTTTTGCATATTTATAGATAAACGCCAGCAGTAGTACTTGTGGAAAAATACCCCCTTCTGTTACACGTTTTGAATTATAACAAATTCTATTAAAAAGGAATGTGTTTGCTTATTAGTATATACAGTAAAAACATCTGTGATAGTATCGTAAACTTACACAGACAATGTATCACATGTAAATATACAAATCTTACAAGTATGGAATCTGTAAATAGGCAATGATTTTTGAATGTATTAGATTATTTCTCTTTTATGTGCTACTGCTCATTTTGAAACATTGAAGGAATTGCTTAATTATGCTAAATTATTTCTCTCTCTAAAGTAAAAAGTGGGGTTGTAGTAATAGTTCCCCTACCAAAGAATCATCTTCCTTCAGCCAGCAAGTGGAAGGCAGCAGAAAGAAGAGAATGCTATTCAGAGCAGTCAGCTGTCAAGCAAAAGCCCTAGCAAGACAGTCTCTTATTACATAAAAAAACCTGTTATTGCTTCATTTTGAAGCTTATGCTGCTGTGGAGTTGAATCCTCTGATGTGAGACTAGTTCAGTCAGTTATAAAACACACTTAAGAAAAACTGCATGCTTCTCGAATAAGTGAGTGCATCATTTATATTTGGTTCCTCTGTGTATTTAGAGATAGAACATTTTCTGTTTCTTTTTCAAATGGTCAAAGTAAAGGTGAAAATTAGTATGTTTTTTTCCCAAACCAGGGGGGAATTGAAGACAGTGCATTTGTTGCTGCCTTTATATGTTTCAGTATGTCATGCTCAGTAAGATGACTATTTGCTGCCACCTTCAGTTTTAAAACAAGTGGCTGAAAGAGCACTTAGTGTATTTTTCATGAAAATAAATATAAAAAATATGCAAAAAAACCTCTCCAGCAAAGTAATCCTAATGTATAACATGATATGGTTGATATAAACTTGACGTTATTTGGACTCTATTTTTCCTACATGGAAGAGTCTTAATGCTTTGCTCGCTGGACTTTGTTAAGTTCTCCCACGCACCCTTAAAACAGAATCAGGTTTTCTGATCAAGTGCATAATTGTTTATATGGAAAAGGATTTCAGTAAAGTATTTGTTTAAATGCCTTTTCAATGCAAATTGCTAGGAGGAGACAGAGAAGAGAACTGGTACTGTAAGGCCAGCTTGTTTTCCGTGACCGCTGCATATATTCCCGCTTGAATCCTGATTCAGGAATTGTTTCTCTATGTCCAGGCCCCCCCTATTCACAGTTTTTAGGGACATGCTTATAATGCAGTTCTGTGTTAGTAAAGATAGAAAGGTTAAATTCAGCTAAGGAGGATGGTTTTTTAAAATATGAAATGTAATTACTCAGCATTTCAGATTGATAATGTTTTTTCTTGTTTTATTTATAGGGAGAGCAGTGTAAATTTGATCATGATGCAGAGATTGAAAAGAAAAAGGAAATCTGCAAGTTTTACATACAGGGTTACTGCACCAAAGGAGAGAACTGCATTTATTTGCACAATATCCTTTAAAAAAAATACTTGAATTAAACTGAAAGTTTATATGTACTCTTAATTGATATAAGTGATTTTTAAGGGTAGCTATTTCTTTTCTTAGGAGACTATACCAAAGACTGTGTAGATTTACTACAAGAAGATTATTTTTCTGCTCAAATACTTACGAGAAGAAAACTGGACTGTTTCCAGGATTTTTAATGTTTTAAAAGATAAAACCCCTTGAAGTTAGATGTATTTGTCCACATACTTTTAAAACCCTCATCTGTTCTTGTTTGTTGTAAAGGGCTTTTGTTTTATTCTGGAATTGAGACCTTCATCTTTTTAATCACGGTTTTAGAATCAAGTCAAAAATAATGCTAAGGCCACAGTAATGCAATTATTAGTAGAATGTTAAATGGAACTAGGAGGTAAGTTGGTTATCAGCTTTCAAAATTCTTAACATATTGCTTTGGAAAGATTAAGTACTGGTGAAGAATTGAAGGATAGTTGACAGCTCAATTTCATAAACTTGCCAAACAGTGCAAACGAGAAATCAGCCTTTGTTAGGAAACCTTAATACATTGCTTACATGAATTCCCTTGCAAGTTCTACCATACAGGAGCAAAATGCTATCAAGGAGATAAGTGCAAATTTTCTCATGCTCCCCTGACTGCAGAAACAAAAGAGCTGTTGGATAAGGTGAGCAATACTTGGTCTGTAAACACAAGGTTTGTTGCTTGAAAGAACAGGGGGGAGGTTGCTAGAAATTTCCGTGGGATTCTCGGGGAGTGTGATGCTAAACAGTAACAATGTTAAGCTTCCCTATTGCTCTTCAGCACAGCAAGTCTGTGACCAGGTTCAATACCAGGAATTTCCCTTCCCATCAGTTATTCAGTTATTTTTTAGCCATATCAGACTCGTTTATTTTTACAGCTCAAGTTTCTGCCCATGAATTTTCTTTTGCGTCCCTTCCTGTGGAAACCTTCATGTTCTCTGTAACAAGAAGTGTGGCTTTTATGTTGTCTTCCTTTAGCTGCCTAGAAGTTAGATACCATCTGACTTGCTTCTGCACTCAGGGTGGAGAAAGGAATGAGTTGCCTCCTCCGAATGATTCATGAAATCTTGACCTTTGTGTTAAGTCGGATATTCGTGTCTCTCTCCAGTTACTGTACAACAGGCCTTAACAGAAAAGTGGCCTGAATTTAACACCAGAAACTTTATGAGTCTCAGAATAAGTCCTTCAGTTTCTGTCACTTAAAATTACTGTTTGAAGGAAGTGGACTTGTGTGAAATTGTCCCTTCCTGACTACAGAAATAGTTTTGTTCCTGGCTGTGAATCAGTGTCCTGCAGAACAAGTAATAATAGATTTAGAATTCGTCTGAGTTTGATGTCAATATATAGTCGTATTGTAGCAGGTAATTATATTTAAATGGAAGGTGCAAGACTGAATTGAATTGCGTGTACTGCGAAATTAATGAAGTGTTTGCTACATTGCTTTGTTCTAGGTTTTGAATACTGAGGAGGAACCGCAAAACGAAGATGAGAAAGAACTGGAGGAACTCAGAAAGCGTGGCATAGTTCCTCTCCCTAAGCCACCACCAGGTGTTGGACTTCTGCCAACCCCACCAGAGCAATATCCATTTTCTGAGTCTGATATCGAAAATTATCAAGATCCTTCGGGAGAATACAAGAAAATCCCATCTCTCTTTGAAATAGTTGTGAAGCCTACTGTGGATTTAGCACACAAAATTGGAAAAAAGTAGGTTTTAGAAGTTTGTGTAGAACTCTCCTTAAAACACGGCTGCATAGATATTTAAACAATTATCTTCGTTTCTGTCAGAAGTATATACTTCTGAGTATATTGCTAAGTTAATGATCTGTCAAATATTGGCTGTCATAATTATTTACTTATTTAATGCTTTCCATAGAATAGAACTCACTGAGCCTTTGCCTTCCAGAAAGTCACTCCATTGGCTCTTGTTTTGGCTCTGTGCCTGCCTTGCCTATCTGCATTTGCAGGTTGACCAAAGTTCATTCTCTTCTAAGCTCTTTTTATAGTCAGCTTTTTCTTGACCAAAGCCAGACACTCCTGATGGAGACGGTTGGCCTTGGGGATGTTTAAAACTCTTTGTTGCAGCAAATGTCCAGTCCTGCATGTGCTAATACTGAAAAAATGTTCTACTTCCAGACAAGCTCTGTCATGTGTAATGTATATAGTTACTCTTTGAAAAATATTTTGCTTCTTTCAGATTTTTATCCAACTTAAGATCAAATAAGTACGAACAGACATCTGTAAGAGTGAGGAGGGGGAGGAGATAGCCAATAGGCTGTTGATCTTTGTAGGCACAAAATTTGATTCACTAATTTTCTTTCGCCTACAGGCCACCGACCTTCTATAACAGCGCATCACCACCAAGACCACCATTTCAGGGAAATGACCCACATTCTCAGCATATGTACAATCCAGGTTCAAGTCCAGGGCCGGGACCGGGCATGTCACAAGGACATAATGGGCCGCCAATGCACCCGGGTTCTCCTGGACATCATCCATGCGCAGGGCCTCAAGGCCCAGGAATGCCACAGAGTCCTCCTATGCAGGGTGTTCCACCAGGCTTTCTCGGACCGCAGAACCAGACTGGTATGCCTATGCAAGGACAGCAAGGTGGTCCACCTCTCACCCCGCCGGGTCTCGGTGGATCTTACAATGCCCCAGGAGTTCAAGGACATATGGTGAATATGCCGAGAGAGAATCATTGTCCTCCGGGGCCACAATACCAGCAGATTCCTGGTGAACGGCAGCCGAATATGAATTACGAGCCTATTCAGAACCCAGCTGATTTCTATGACAATTACTATTCTCATCAAGCTGTACATAACTTCCAGCCAGCTAATAACTCCGGTGGTAAGGACGTTTAAAAATTGTTGTTCCTTGATATGGCGCTTTGCGGTTGCGCGGCATTAAAACATCACAGCTCCAAAGCTGAGCAGCTGCAAGAATTTTGGGTAGAAAGCCAAACCTCCTGGAATGTCTGCAGTGTATAGGCTCTTTCGGCTGATGCTTTCCAGTCGTGTAATATTAGTCACATTACTTTTGCTTGATTGTGTTTTATGTTTTATCTCCTCTGCTGTAAAAGCTTGTACAGGTTAGCTGCTAACTGGGTTTTTTTGTATTGCAGATGGAACATGGCATGGAGAATTTACAGATCACCAGGCTCACCTCATGGCTCAAGAGTCGCATCAAGGTGGAAGCGAGTCAGACTGCATGAGTAGCCATATGGGCCATAAACCAGGCATTAATGTACCAGATTTTCTTCCAGCAATGCAGAAGGCCCTTTATGTAAGACTTAGTCAAAAGCATCAAAGAGACGGAGACTCTGTCAGCAGCCAGGGTCAGAGGGCAATGAGCAAAGATGAAGGTAAAGATAATTTTATTAGAGTTCTAAACATACTTATTGACCATGTATTAGCCTGCAACAAAACTGTTGACTTGGATTTTCATCACCTTACCATTCATAATTATTGTGAATGTGCAAGTACTAACTCAAATAATATTTTCAGCTGAAGATACTTGCTTTCCTTCCCAGCTTGTTCCAGGATTTTAGTGTACGCTTAGTTGCTGCATTCCAGTTCCAAGTAGAAAGAGCTGTGGATAATTTTTGGATATAGTTTATACTTTTAAAAGGTTCTGTTGTAGATAACTCAATTAATTTGTAAAATCCCTGGTTGAAACAGAAAGGTTGTTATTCCTAACTGCCAGTACTGCAAGTGCATCTTAGATTCTGTTTATTAAGTTGTGTCTCTTGATCTTTTCTGCGTATTCTATTTCTCTAGAGGAGCATTTTTTCCTCTGTGATAACTGAAATTTGCAGTGTTCAATCTGAGTGTCTCTTCTGTAACCTGGACAATGGAGAGCAGTGAGCCTGCAGATCAGCTTCAGCCACACAGAGCACGTTTGTCCCTTGGCCTGCTCCCTGCTGCACCCTTTTCTGAGGCTGCTAGGTTATGTGACCAGAAATGCATCTTCTGTCTGACCAAAAGGCAGTTGCTGTATCAAATGATTTCGAGGACATTGCCAATATAATTCTGATCAAATGACGAGAGAGATCTGGAAGTGCTTCAGGCTACATACAAAACCAGAGTGACCTAGAGCAGTCTACTCTGAACTGAAGACTTCTCACCAGCGCTTTAGAGTGACTGATCCTCCCATCTAGAGGGCTTTTGGAAAGCAGTACAACGGAAAAATGTTCCTGTTAGCTGCCTCCAACAACATGTCACCCCCTGTTGTTGAATATTTGCGTGGTACAAGAAGCGTTGAGGAAACATGCGTTACTGGGCATTAGATGGTGGTGGTGGTGGTGGTGGGTTTCACCTTCATTTCTCATTTTACTGAGCCAGAGTAGACCACTAGTCTCCTTCAGTGAGTAGGCAAGTTTAGGATGTGGACCTGAGCACACAGCTGTGTTGATAAGGCTTTCCAGTAAATTGCAGAAGGTAGTTGAGAATTTATCCTCTAAAATTAAATATTCTTATTTCTTCCCTTCCTGAATCTTGACCTCTCCCCAAAACCTTGTTATTTGGATAGTAATAAGGCAGCAAATTCCACACTTGTAATTTATCTGTTTTTAAGACTACTGTAAGGTGCCATTTTACTTTTCGTTCTACCATCCCACAATGAAGGTCATTTTCATCAAGACTCAGATTTTTTTTTTTTTTTTTTTTAATAGTACTGGTAGAAATAATTGTTTGAAAGCAGGTTATTTTCCCAGATTCATATTGACAGATACGTAGACAGAATGCAGCAGAATTTGGGAGTATCTCAGCTAGCTACAGTTTTTTTGTTATGTCAGTTCTTCATTCAAATTGATTTTTATCATTTTAGATTCCGGTTGTTATAATACAGGGAGTGATGGTGTAATATCAGGTCTTTTCAGTTCGATTTTACTGAGAGGTTACCCTTTATATGAGTAAATGTGTTGTATTCCCTGGTGATCATTTGCTTGAATAATCTTTTTTTTTTTTTTTTTTCTTCTTTTCAAGATGACAATGTCAACTGGTATTCCAGTAGTGAAGAGGAAGAGGGGAGCAGTGTTAAATCAATACTAAAAACCTTAAAGAAACAAAGCGAAAATTTCAGGAATCGGCAACAACATTCCACAGAGCAGCACATGCTTGGTATTCCTACTGATCCGAGGCTGGCAAAAGAAAAAGGTGCAGGGCCTCAGGCTGCGGACCCGAGACTTCGGGCATCTCCAAGGTCCAACCCCAGAAAGCCTTCCGAATCCGCGTCCTTGGACCCGCGGCTTGTACGAGATCCCAGGATGCACAAGGTCAGTGAGGGGGGTCATGCCAGCTCGTCCCTTGGGGGAGCAAAGCTAGATTTACACCACGCGCACACTGGAGTTAAGGTCAAGCAAAAAGGGATGGATGATGATGAAGAGGACTCGGAAAGAGAGCTGAGAGAACGAGCTTTTCTGATACCGTTGGAACCTTTGCCGGGTGTAACGTTAAGGGATCCCCGATCTCAGCTTAGGCAATTCAGCCACATTAAAATGGATGTTACCCTGATGAAACCAAACTTTGCTAAGCATATTGTATGGGCGCCCGAAGACTTGCTCCCAATACCTTTGCCTAAGCCTGACCCCGTCTCTTCAATCAATTTACCTCTTCCTCCACTCATTGCTGACCAGAGACTTAATAAACTGCGGAATTTGAAAAACGATCCCCATCCAAATGCAATGCCAGCTGACCCGCGACTAGCTGCGAAGGCAAAAAACAGCTTAACGGGCAGGAGCGGCTATTTGGATCCGTCTGCAGATTCGCATGCCAGTAGCTCAAGCAAATTAGGAGATCCTCGCTTACAAAAAAACGTCGATCCCAGACTCCACAGACTGTCGAGTGCAGATACGCATCATGGAGTCGCAAAGGATTCACACCCTCCGAAGTTTGACCCCCGCCTCGCCAGATCTGCCGCTGGCTCATCGCAGCCCTCGGAAGCTGCGACTGCTAAACCTGACCCAGATGCTCTGCCTCCGTACGCACCCAAATTATCATCGAGTGGTGTTAGGCTGGGAACTCCAGGCTCAATACTGAGCGGTATTAGTTTGTATGATCCGAGAGATCACAGCTCATCATTGGACACAGCTCCGGCTAGTTCAGGAGAGAACGGAGAGAACCAGAAAAAAAGTATTTTGAAAAATTCTGGTAAAAATGAACCCGCTCTCTCAGAAGATACATCGCTGCAGAAGGCTGCCTCGAACGTGGAAAAGAATACAGAAGGATCAGCAGAAACTGCTTCAGATAAAGCAAATAGCACCAGTAAATCTCAGGCTAAACACTCCAGCGCCGCACCTGCGGTGCACAATCTTCCTATCCAAGCTTTATCAGGATTAATCAGACCGCAGTACAGCGACCCGAGGCAGGTTAGGCAGCCTGGACAGGTAACTCAAACACAGGATAGTGATCCGAATGGGGAATCAGATGATAAGTCGTTAAAAGATGTTTTCAAGACTTTCGATCCAACTGCTTCACCGTTTTGTTAGCAATTGATTTTAAGTCTTTTTACTGTTGTGAATATTGCAGTTTTCTGCTGTTTTGTAACTGGTTTACCTCTTTGCTTTATTTATTTTTAAATTATAATTATCAACACTTTTCAGCTGCTAATCTCAGAACCACATGCAGTTATACAGTATGCTATAGTGTTTGCAAAGCTGTGGTATTTTCTATATAATACTTTTCCAATTTCAGGGAGACTAATAATTGACATGTAGAAAAAAACCCCATGTATCGTGTTAGAGCTGATAAAAGCACTTTCATTGTAAATAAGTCATTAAGAAAGTCTGAAGACCTGTATATGTGTGAGCTGTCTCTTTCATAAACAACATTTAGATATGATTGCCACATTTGTATGATTGTATAGATACAAGCAATATTATGTACATTACTGTGAGAGACACTGTTTGACAAGGATTGTCTGACGCATCAAGCCAAACCTACTAACTGATTTAAAACCTACGTAAATGGTTTAAAAGGAAAACGTTGATCCTCCTTTTCAGATCAGTTGATGTAAGACATTGACAGTTTTTATTCATGCAGTCAATATTCTTAGTGTAAAAGAGACCTATATCGCATATTGAGGATTAAAAATGTCATATCTTTTAAAAGTATTTTATTCTATGCTGTATATAGAAGAAATTGTGAAGTACATAACTAGAAGAAAGTTACTGTTAAAAGTGGAGAATACCTAAGTTGTCTAATACAAAAAAGGTTTTTATTTAATTTTTTCACGCATACACAATTCTGATTAGTGCTATAAGTTACATTGTGGTGTTCATGTATTTCAATGTATTTTTGTATTCAGCTGCTTAATTTGTATTGCTTTTTTTGTATTGATGTAACTGCAGTACTTGTATTCATGGTGTCTTTATGACATTTTTAACAAAAGAATTAAAAAGGGTACAGTTCAAGTCTGGTAATGACTGTGATGTTGACATGTTGGCAGCTAGTTCAGCCTTGGGGAAAGAGCAGTGGGGGTGTCTGCAGGATGGAGGTGACTAAACCTGTTTTTAGTACAGGCGTTACACCGCTTTACAGTCAGATGGTAGTGGGTTTTCAAACTGACCTTGTACTGGATCCATATGGAGTTAGCTTGCTGCGCGGTTCCAAGCTCAGACTGCCGGTTTGGAGAGAGTCGTCATTTATCAGCATCGCTGTGAGAAATGTCGTGCATGTTCTTTAATTTCTGAAGATGTTGCATGCCGAGAGCACAACTGTCCTCAAAGCCTCTCTTGTTTTGCCTTTTGGGTTGCTTTTTATATAGAGGAAATGTAGTCATACCTAGCTAGCTACGTTTACAATAAAAATTTGCCGTCTGCTCAATTGCCATATGGTTCCCGCCCACTTGGAATGTTTCTTTGCATTCAGTCTCTTCCTTGGTGGACCTTTTCCTCCTTGTTTTTGTTTGTTGGCCCAAGTAATGCTTGCGACTGGGACAGTATAGTGTTTATCATGAATTCTGTGGGTTTGGTTGCTTGTGCCTGTGAGACGAACAGGCAGGAATACACGTGTCTTGTATTGATGAGCAGAGCTTGGATGAACGGAGGGAAGCTGCTGATTTCGACGTGTGCAAAACACGGCAGAGGAGACATCGCTGAAGGCGATAATTGTTTCAGTTTGCCTTCCTGATTTCCCAGAGTATAAATTGTATTAATGTTACGATATTTTGAATCGCGCTCACTCAAAGTAATTGAAAACTAGATAACAGACATGAAACTTTGTTGTTATTTTGGAGTAATCTATTAGTCTGCATAATTACTTCTTGCTACTTCTTCATCCGATGACGAGTTTGGCTGTTCAAGAATTTCATCCAAAAAAAAACAAGTCAGCAGAACTGGACAGCAGGGAAAGATAGAAATAGTTTGGAAATAGCACATGGGTTGATAGGGGAACAAAGAGAAAGAGTTAGTGTTGAAGCCAAATGCGCGGTTTCACATTCAGATGTGGAAAGTGCTTGTACGATGCGCAGCTCTAACCTGAAGTTACAACTTATCGTGGGGTGGCGATGATGTCATCACTGAATTGGATTCTCTGTGGTTTTTTTGAAAGTACTGGGGAAAAAAAGAGTCAAAGGAAAAGCTTTCATACCAAGAGCAGAATGACGTGCCTTACAACTGAGATAACTGAAGGATCTCGGGTGGTTTGCCATCGGTCTGGTTTTGGACCCATTTTGGAGTTGCAGATCAAAATGAGGTGTGTTCTGGCGGGGGGACCCAGACTGCTGGCTTCTAACCATGGAGATCCACTGTCTCAGTATCTTCAATACAATACAGTTCTTTCTTTTGGAAAAGAAGGGGTACAAAGTAAGGGGGAAACATAATTTGAAAGGGGCCAGCTAGTCCTTGCAGCCTGTTGTCTCCATGTGTAACTGTCTCCTTCCTCCCTTCTTCCCAGCCAGCAGGTCCCCATGGGCTCCCCAGCTATGGTGTGAGGGTCTGCAGGCTGCTGCTTGGCTCCTCCATCCACCTGCGCTTGCTGGTTTATTCATTGGAGGTCTTTTCCCCGAGTCTACGCTTGCTCTGCTGTGCCTGCTGCTACTGAGCTCTCTCAAAAGGTGGAGGAGATTCATTGCTACAGAGCAAGTACTGAACTGTCTGGTAGGGGGAAGGTGCTGGGGATGTCAGGGAGGGCAGGTGGGGACAGTCCTGCCACACCGAGGTGGGCGGCAATGGGCTGCAGCCACCAAGCAAGTCAAGTCTGATCTGCTGTGCGGGTCGATTGTGTCTTTTCGCAGGGGAGGCTCGTTTCAGTGTCTTCCGCACGTGCAGTATGCCGGCACGGAGCGGCGTTTTCCTCGGACGCTTGCAACATGTGCCTCTGAGGCTGTGAAGCACGGGTGTGGAGAGCGGTAACAGGAGGAGCCGGTATCGTTGGTCCTGGATACTCTGGAAGCCTGTAGCTGTGAGGTGGGTGATCATCAGTGTTGAATGTTTTACTCTGGGTAAAAGAGAGTCCTGGGGCTGAGAGGGATTTGGGGAGAAAAAGTCTCATTTCTCTGCAGGATCTGCTGAGTCAGGGGCAGCAGGTGAGGTGAAATGCTCAGCACTCCTGCTACCCCCAGAGATGTGAGGAGTAAAATGTTTGTCTCTGATCTTGTCTGCCCTCTGTGCTTCAGAAAGACAGAGCATTGCTAGATCACCACCTGGTGTTTGCTGACCCGCGATAAAAACACTCATAGGGAGATTTCCAGTCTCCCTAGGTAGCCTGTTTTAATGTTTTTCTACCACGATGAGAAGACTAATGTGAATCCTTCATATTGCAAAGTAAATCAATTTATTCTTGCAAAGTAGAGAATGCTTAATTACGCTCCTGTTTTGCCTTTCAAAAGTCAGTGATTCTATCCCTTAGTCTTTCTTCTCATTCACTACTTCTTTCCTCCAGCTTTCATAGTGCATTTTACCTTCTGAATTTCTATTTTGCATATGAGCTCCACCCAGTGCACTGGCTCTGCTGCAGGATTATATATTTCTGGCTGCCCTTCCTGTGCAGTATTTAGGATTGCTACCCCTAGAAGAAAAGGTGATGGTTGTTAAAAAGGTGATGGTTGTAAAAAAGTTTGATAGTGTGCTAGAGATCAGGGTCTGAGAAAGACCTCCCAGCTCCGAGGCTTTCTTGTGCAGGAGATGAGCAATTCAATCATTTACAGAACCCCCCGATCCTTCCCACCAGCCAGATTTGCTGGTGCTGCTACAAGTGCATTTCCTACGTCCTTCTGTTCACATCTTGGGCGCTGAAGAACACAGAAGAACTGCCAGTTATTGAAAGTAATATAATGAGGGTACCTCATCGAATGCTGTCTTCCCTATATCAATGTTTGCCAAAGGGAAAAAAAAAGCAAGCCTGACTGACTGCGTAAGAGCCAGAGCTGGCTCACAGCTGGACAGGGGCATGTGGTATATGAATATAAAGAATTTCATTCCCACGTGGCCCCGCTTAGTGGCCATTGATTTGAGAGTAATGGTTTCAGAGTGACTCCCGTGCCAGATAACAAAGATCAGCAAATGATATTTTAGTGAACAGGAAACCTTCTGTTTTCCCTTTGACTGGGTCTTAAAGCTCTTCCCCAACTCCTGTGTCCGCTGTGGCTCGGTATCACATCTTATTACTCAACTTCAGACGCCATCTGGATGAGAGGCCTCAGGAAATACACTAGCGTGTGGCATCATTTTATTCTTCTCTTTGTTCAGTCGCCAAAAGGAAGCAGGGTGGAATTTGCCACAGGAGGTGCAGCCAGCACGCAACAGCCTTTTCAGGCCTTGCGCTGTCATCCTCCTGCAAGAGCAGCTCTAGCAGAAGAGCTGTGAGCGGGAGGAGTGCAGCACGGGTTGCCTTCTTCCTGCTGAGGCCAGTTAGGGATGCAGTTCCCCTCCAGCAGCAGTCCCTTCCTGGTTTTCCAGGTGGCTGTCCGTAATTGTATGCCCTTTAATAGGTTTTGGATGCCTTGGGGGTAGTCTTGGTCTGAGGTGATTGTTCTTGCACCATAGCCGTCAGGGTGGGTTCAGCCCTTGCCTGAGTCTTGCGGAGCCCTAATTCATCCCTGTCTGAGTTTAAAGACTCCTTGGCTCTATGCCACAACAGTTTTTTTCTCCACTGCATGCAAAAAGCAGCTACTTCTTCTTCTTCAGAGTCAGGCGGGGGCTGCCGCAAACCCTATTAGGAGACGACAAAATATTTGCATGCTTTAATATATTGTTGTACACGAAATAGTTTAAAATACCTTAAGCAATATAAAAGTCTGAATCTATGAATGCGTGTGTGAGACCAGTGCGGCACCTCTACCTGTTAATGCTTAAAAAATGCTTAGAATGCTTAAAAGTGCTTACAAACCTGCTTACGGAGAGACGAAAGGAATACAATATAGTTAGTTTATTGGTAAGCAGGGAAATTTCCAAAGGGAAAAAGCCAGGTCATAAAGGACTTCGTAGTCTAGACAATCAAGATAAAAGAACAGCTAGTTACTTCAGGCTGACATCAGCAAAGTAAAAAATGGACCTATGTAGTATGTTTTTAACAGTATGGGCAATTAACCACAGGATGAGCTTTTCCACGCTTGTGGCTGATTCTCCATCAAATAGGATTCTAATCAAAACTCTCAAAAAGATGTGCTCAGCAAAGGTTGTAGGATTATGCAGGAGGTTAAGGCACACGATGAACAACTGCATCAGCGGAGAGTCTGGCTGTATTTGCGCTTGTTTTCTGGGCTGTGTTTGCACTTGTTTTCTGAGTGCTTTCAGATAAAGTCTGTTCTCACCAGCTATTTACAGTTGGATCAGTCAGCCGTCGTTGGCAGCTGCAAGGGAAGCTCTCGGGAGTTTCGATCAAAGCTCATCTTGAGACAACATAAAGGCTAAGACTGACATGGACTATTTCCAAATACAGGCCTCCAACGAGATGCTGCTGCTCTCCTATCCAAAAATGAGATGGGAAACCGACCAGCTAAAGATGACTTCAGAGTTAGTAGCAGTGACAGAGCAGATTGAATGCCTAGAAAGATGTGTAGTGGGCTTTGGAAACAAGGCAGAAAGGCATAAAATAAAAACATCACAGTAAGAATGTTTACCCCTGGCTGGAGCTGATGGAGGTCCCACGGCAGCCGGCTCCCACCTCCTGTAACCAGACTTGGCTGTAGGAGCTGCACACAGCACAGGCTCCACCTTGCAAAACCCATGTGATGCCATCAGCGTTAACTTACTTTGATACATGCTGCCTCGGCTGCCTTCAGAACATGCGAAACCGCTTGAATTAGGTTCTGCGCGTTGCTCACGAGCAGCTCAGAAGAGGACTTGCTCTCTGCAGTGACTGCTTTTACCCTTAAAAGACATTTCAAAGGATTTTACTGGAAGAGCATCAGAGAGTGTGCCTCCCCTGTGTGGCCAGAACTGTCAGTTACTCCAAAACCAGAAGGTTGTCCCCTGCACTTGCAGAGCAGGTTTCCACAGAGGCAGGCAAACCAGGGGGGGAAAGGGCTGTTGACAGCAGGAGGAAGAGGAGAGGGAGCCCGCTGAATTGTCACTGAACTGTAAGGGCTACACCCAGATCCAGCAAGGACCTCTGGAGACCACCATGCACGTCTCTGAGAAGGGGGCCGCCAGCCTTGGGAGGGATTGTCCTTGACCCCGGCAACTCACCTGGCCACGATGCCGAGCTGGCTGCTGATGGTGTGGGTCTGCTCTGCAGCACACAGCAGCTCTGCGGAGCATTTTGTGTCGAGGCAGTGCTTTGCAATGATCCGGCCAAATTTAACAAACTCCTGCCCATCGGAAGCAATTTGCCTCGCGCAGGCGACAAGCTGGTCCTTGCTCTGAAACAAAATAGAAATAAATGTGTTTGGGGAGAGGAGGAGAAAAAAAGACCACTTTTCCTGCAAGAAAGGGGAGTGTCCAGGGAGCCCAGGTATATTCTGAAACAAGGAACGACTGGATGCCAGGTTCACATCTAGTCAGGAGGAAGTAATTTCTAGTGCTTTGGACAAATGCAGCTGGTGCCACGCTTACAAGAGCGGGGTAACGCAGGGGTTTCAGCAGCCGTTGGGCAGCCCTGTCACTGGCTTTGACCATGCTCTTGAGGAAAAAAATATTTTCTTTATGCCTATTAAAGTGCTGGGGTGGAGGGAGTGAAACACTCCATACCGTGATGGGGCCCTTCTTCCTCAGGAACTGAGTCATGTGATGCATCCTTGTTGCCATGTCCTTGGTGACCTGGGACATCTTGCTGGGGCCACCCTGCCACGTGTCATTGTCTTCTCTCTCATGCTTTGCAGGGCTGCTGGCAAGGGAGATGCCGGGAGGACCGTTCTGGTGCTGTCGAGACAATAACTGAACAGATTTGAAGTCTGGAGCGTGCAGACGCACCGATGCTGAGAAGTCTCCGCCTGCGTGTTTCTGAAGCAGTTTTTGGTGAGTAAAGGAGATGGGAGAGCTGCCCGTCACTTCAGTGGGTCTGCTCTGCCTTCCCAACCAGCCCTTCTCTCCCCTGCCTCCACCCACTGCGGGACTATCAAATCCAAACGCCCCATGCCATTGTCTCCTGGAGCTATCTGCAAATGGGTGGTAGCTGTCAAGTGAGCTGACAGCGCCTGCAGTTGAGAAGTACAATTAAGTGCTGTAAACCGCTCTGCTGAGTGATCTGGATCGTGTGGCTGAAGCCTTTGCCAGCTCCTGACAACCGACAGCAGTTGTTGTGGGAGTGGGGTTGCTGGTACTCCCGAGGGTGGTTGTGGGGAGGTGAGGAGCTGAGCAGAGACAGGTAGTGTTTCAGGGGAGGGAGAGCAGTACAGCCCTCTGCTCCTCAGAAACAGCGTTTTGGAGATGGGTTTATTTATGCAAGGGTGTCCATCAGATCAGATATCCAGAACTTGGCTGAATTAGGGCAGCCAGCAACCTGATCTAACTTTGAAGGTGGCCAGGGGGTTGGACTATTATCCTCCAGAGGTCCCTGCCAGCATCAGTTATCTTAATGTTCCATGGTGTGGGTAACAGGACTGACTGACAGCCCTGACCATCACCCTGCAGTAAGTGTTGATGGAGGGAAAAAGCTACTGTACCATTTCACGTGCCTCCCTGGCAGCTCCACTTGCTTTTCTGCTCCTGCTTGGGCAAGTTTCTGCTGACTTGGTGTGGCTCAGAGCATCAAGCTCTCGGGCTGGGAAGAGCTTGGCCGTGCCATTGCGTTGTCTTGGCAAGCACTGGTCCCCTGCGTTCTGCAAGCGTTGCCTGATGAGCCGCAGGACGTGTCCACTGATGCCCTGGACAGCCCGAAGCTGCGTGACGAGGTAGTGCGCGTTTGCTGACCAGTACCAGATGGTACTGTCTAGGCGGAGATGCCCTTTGTCCCGGCGGCTCTGGAAGAGCTGGTTGGCACTGCCCACTGCGTCAGACGTGAGGACCAGGAGGTGGTCAGCGACGGAGAGCAGGTTCGCCTGCGACTGCAGTTGAGCGCTGGCCTCCAGAACCTCTTGGAGGGTAGTTTTGACCCACTGAACATTAGCCATTAGCCGACCTGCCTTCTCTTCAAAGGCCTGTTTGCTCCTCTCCCTCTCCTCTTGAGAGAGGGGGGACAGGGCTGGTCCAACGACATCTCGGATGACCTGCAGGTGTTCGGTATTGACCTCCTCCAGGTGGAGCAATAGTGCCTTGGCCCTGAGGGCCAGGTCTCTCTGCAGGAGCTCAAAGCGAATGTACAAGCTGGCAGTAGACAGTGGGGAGGCCGAGAGGGTATTGGAGGCATCCAGCAGTGCTTCCATTAGCACCTTTATCTCCTCCCTGAGCGCTAGGATTTCACTGCGACCACGATCTTCAGGGCAGGACAAGTAAGAGAGGCGGGCGGCCTCCTGCAGCCTCAGGGAATTCTCGGACACAGCAGCCAAGAGGCTCCGCGAGCAAAGCTTGTTCTTCACGGCGCTCCTCAGCTCCCTCAGGGACAGGACGTCCGTGCCTATGAACCAATCCACAGCACCCAGCAGAACGCGCATGCTGACGGCCCACTGGACACAGTGCAGCTCCAGGCTGTCCTTTCCCACCCTGCAGGAGCCCTCAAAGGACGCTGCTTTCTCAAGTAACACTTTGGTGTTCATCTGAGCACGTGAAAACTTGGCTTGGACCTGTAGAAAGCTCTCCCAGAGATCGGGGGAAATGGGATTTCCCTTACTACAGGCTACGCTTGCAATGTCTCCTGCTAACTGAACTGCTCCTGCTAAACTCATCATGGTCTCATCCAAAGCCTGTTTGCCTCTCAGAAAGTCAGCAGACAAGATAAAGCCAAATACTTGCTGAGACAGACTATACCAAGAGCCTGCCACGGCTGCCAGGCACTCTTTGGTCTCACAGATCCTTTCTGAGAGCGTGAGTGCCATTTGGAGAAGTCCGCTTGGACGACGAAGCTGCCTCAGGGCTGTTTCCCTGGCCAGGCTAATAACACGTGGTGTCAGTAATACAATCTTCTGGTACTGCCCCAGCGTCTCCATCTGGGGAGACTCAGCAACGGGCAGCGCTTCCTTTGCCGCATCGATACAGCCGTTGGAGAGTTCAAGCAAGGCAGAGCAAGCAGCGTTGACAGCTGCCGTATCATGGGCTCTTGTTGCCGCTAGGAGAGCCGCAATGACAGGGTGTGTATCTCCTTTCCTTGGAACAACACCCGGGTGTAAGTCACCTGCTCGTGGAGACGGACAACTTAAGATGTCTTCTTGCAACGCAGCCTCATCAGTAATGGTTTTTAGCCCAGTGTGCGACAGGCTGAGTTCAAGCGCCTTTGCAACATCAGTGCTTCGCACTTGTGCCCGGAGAGGGCTGAGGATATCTGGGTGGTTGGACCCATCCAGCCCGTCTTGCACACGCTGAGCAGTATCCGTCAGGCAGCTCGCTGCCTTTGAAAAGACATCCCTAGTTTGGTGGCAGGAGAGTCTCTCTGGACAAAGGGTTGCGATTGCTTTCAGCTCAAGGATGGAGCTGGCCAGTTGCTCAACCCAAACCAGCAAGCCGTTCCTGAAAATGGGGTCTGTGGCTCTGTCCACGTACCTGGTGGTAGCTTCGACCACCCACCGAGCCCAGCTGGTGAGGTGAGTTGCATGCCAAGAGAGCCCCTCAGGGTCCTGACTTCCCAGGGCCTTTTCACACCATTCCCTGTGCTTGGCCATTTCCTGGACGGACAGCTTAAGGAATTCAGGCGTGCCGACGGTCTCCTCAAAACACCACAAGAGGCTTTCTGTTGTTCCAGCCCATGCGTGGTACAAGGACTGCAGTTGCTCAGCAGCGCTCATCTGGGCTGTATTTCTGCTCATTTCTGTGAGCAGTGGAGGGAGACTGGCAAGGAGTCTCTTCAAATACTCTACCCGCTCTCCGATTTCTCTCGCGGTTTGCGTTTTGGTGCACCTGGCCAGAACAAAGTCTGCCACTCTGAGCATCTGCTGGGCGTGTGTGAAGAAGGTGGCGGTGGAGGGCTGAAGCTTCTTTAAAAATCCTCCTTGTCCTGCTGGAAAACACCCTGTACTGGTAAGGCTAAGGGCATCATCAACTAACTGCCTCAGGGGCTTCTTACCCTCAAAGAAGGTGTCGAGGATTTGGCACAGGATAGCTGTGAGCGCTGCCTGGTCGAGAGTCTCCACCTCCTCTCTCATGGTGTGGCATTCCTTCTCCAGGCTGCTTTCTCCCCAGCTCTGCCCTGGCCATCCCTCCTGCTGGCTTACGTGGCTGCAGATGCTCTTCCTCAGCCGTAGCAGAACACAGCAATGTTTTACCAGGTCCAGCTTCAGATCTGGCCTGGACAAGTCTGCTAGAAGCATGCAGTAGAAAACGACCGCTTCCACGTGAGCACTGAACTCGCTGTTGGAGAGGTGCGCTGGGTCTGGGTGAGAGAGGAGAGCCAGCAGCCTGCTCGTGTGCCGGGAGAAGGTCCCGTTTCTCTCCTGTGGCTCCTCACTGCCTGTACGGTCGATGAGCAGGGAAGTGAGCTCTTTGATGGTCCTCTCCGTCAGCTGGAAAGCATAGTCCATGGAGAGGTTGACTTGCTGATCCCCGGAGTGTTTAAGATCGCTGTGCTTGGCTGCATGGAGCAAAGGAATGCACTTTTGAAGGAGCTGCAAAGTTTGGGCCAAGCTCTTCTGTCGAGGACAATCTCTGAGTTCCTCGAGGCGCTTTGCTGTCAGATTGCTCAGCAGAAGCAAGGCCTCAGAAAAGGCCCGGAAAGCAGCCAGCAGTCCTGGCATGTCCCCTGCATCCCGCAGCACACTCAGGCACTCCAAAAGCCAGCTGGCAGCCTGAATTATCCTCCTCACTCCAGCGGCATCTTCGATCTGAAGGATCTAACCAGAAAAAAAAGCAGAAAAGCTGGTCAGAGCAGCTAAGGCTCAAGAATCCCTGTTGACTGTTTCATCCCTTGTGCAGCCAAGATGACACCCCAGCCCTTGTAGGGAAGAGAAGAGGTGCGTTTTGCTCAGCAGACCTGCCCTAGTGAGCACATGGTGAAGAAACAACCATTGCTCCAGCTAGAGCTTCCCCCAAGTCCCAGCCCCTGTCCTGGTGGAGGGCAGCTCTTGTTCCTCCTACAGCTGCACCCTTACCCACCGCTGCGTCCCAGCCCGACCTCCTCCCCTGCTCGCTCCGGCACCGTCCCCCTCTGCCGTTACCTTCACCATCTCTGTTAAGACCCTCTTTGCCGACGCAGCCAGCTCCTCCCTGTGGCTAGGGTTCTCTGGCTGGACCTGGAGCTTGTGGGCTGCCAGCAGCACGTGCCTCCCTGCCAGGACGAGGGACTCGGCCGCAGGATGCATCTCCTCCTTGAGCACCTCGTCGCTGGACTCCTCGGCCAACCTGGAACAGAAGCCGCTGGGCTCAGCTCTTCGCCATCCTGTGAGTACCAGCCTCGGCTGGTAGCAGCAAGGATGCTGCGCCGGTCTCGGGCTTTATCACAACAATTAGTCGCGCCAAACCTTAACTGGGCTTGAATTGGGATTTTAGCTGTATTTGCAAACTGTTTCAGAACCTTTTGCAGTGGCTGCAATTTGCTTTCGGATAGGGTGTCTACCGTCTACCAGGCTGTAACAGCGCAATAACCCAGTGGCCAGTGCCTAATCTGTGGGTTTGGGCTCCAGTTTACTGAAGCATTAGGTAAATTCACCAAAGCATTCAGTCAATTGTCCGACTATTGTTTTAAGACGTGTTTAGCTTAAACATTACTTGTTGAGGTTTTGCTTACTTTGCCACATCCCTTCCAAGCACATATCCCTGCTTTGTCCCATCTCTCCCTTTCCTGATCCTATTCCCGCCCTCACGTTCCCCATCGCTTCCTCCTCATGTTCCCACCTCTCCAGCGGCGTGCAGGCAGGGAGCACCAGGCAGGAGGGGCAGGCTCCCTGCCAGTTTCTTTGCCATCCCTTCCTCCTCCTTCCCAGCCCCCAGATCTGCCCGGGAGACAGCCAGCAAACTTACCTTCTTGCAACAGAAGCGAGTTCTTCCGTGGCTTTGGCTAATTTTTCTGCGTTCTCCCCTAAATTGGGAAAGGCCTGGCAAATCCCATCTTCCCATTCCAGGGCGAGAATTAGATGGCAGAGCTGTGCAGCCATGGGGCAGAGGATCCTCTGAATAGCTTTGTTTTCTGCTAGGAGCCCGAGGTCATCGAGAGAAAAAGGCTCCATTGTGTCCTGCCAGGAAAAGGGAAACAAAACCTGGGATTATTTGGGATCCTTTGCAATCTGTAAGCGTTATCAGATTCACTAGCGCCCTTGGATTTGGATGGCAGCTTCTGGCTTTGGAAGCGCTACTGGCTTTAGTTCCTCCCAGCCCTGCAACGAGATCAGCAACCTGCATTTCCCCCGGCGGTGGGCTTTTCCCTCAGCTTTCCCGGTGCGGACCCCCCGGCTCCGCAGTCTGGCTTTGCTCAGCACCAGGGCACGGCCGTGCCGCAGGGATGCCCCAGACCCATCCCGCAGTCCCGAGTTTACATCCACGCAGCTCCCATCCTTACGTGAGCCCAGGTATTTCCTTACTGGGCACGGATGGTCCTGCGGATGAGTGCTGGGGATGGAGTTGCGGGCTGTTCCCAGCAGCGAGACCCTGTGACGGTGATGGTGACAGTGATGGTGACGGTGGCGTTACCTCCTAGTAACTGGCTGTCAGCGGGGACACACAGGGGTGCCCACGTCACCACCGGCCTGTGTGTGTGCAAACAGCTCCTGGGCAGGAATACGAACCCACAGCGGGGAAGGGAGGGATTAATTACACCTTGATTACCTGTTGTGGACAGGCAAAGGTGGAAGGCAAGCGCCTGCTGCCGGCGTGTGTGGGGCAGAGGGGCTCGGGGGTGCACGGCGGGGCGTCGGGGGGGGCCGGCGGCTGGCACCCCCGTGGGCCTCTCTCCCGCTCCCCCCTGCTCTTTCGAGGCCGGGGAGGTGCCTGGGGGTGCCCCGGCCCGGGGGTGCCTCCCCGGGGGTGCCGGCGGTGCGCAGGGTGCTAGAGGGCCCCGGTGGGGGGGCGGTGGGGGGCCGCGCCGCCGTCTCCATGGAGACGCCGGGGGCGCAGGGCGATGACGACATGGCGGTGCGCCCGGCCGCGGGGCACGCCGGGAGCTGTAGTCCGGCCTTGTGGCGGGAGGGCCGGGCAGCCCGGGCGGTGCAGGCCGCCGCCACCCCCCGCCCTCAGCGCCGGCCTCGGGCTCGGACGCCTCGGCCCTGGGCCGCCCATCTGCCTAATCTAGGGGCCGGCTGTCCGCACGGCTTAGTCCTGGGCCTTCTAGCCCCTTAATCCTCACGCTGTTTGAGCGGATGCGTGCCCTGCCTCCCGCCACCATCCTGCCTCGGTTCTCCGGGGCTGAGGGGCTGTGTGGGGGGACGCGCACCACTATTGCCCTAAAAACCCGAGGAAATAAGCGGCTGTGTGAGTAGCGAAGGCAGCTAGGGGGGGTCCCTCCTCATGCCAGGCCTGCCTGAGGCCCAGCTGCCTGCTTCGGCCTTTGCTAACGAGCATCCCTCAAGGCCCTCGGCCATTTGGCCGTCAGTTAAGAAGCGAGGCTGGTGCGGCTTTACAGGGTAAAAAAGAAAAAAAAAAAAGTGATTTCTACCTTTCTCCTGTGCATTTAGTCTGCGTGACGTTTGTAAGCCCTGTGCTGAACTGCCTAAAGGAGGGACTCAGCTGGGCGCTCAGATAATTGGGGGGGGGTAGGACACAAATGCATGCCAGAGAGAAAAGGGGCAGGTTTTCTGCCTGTTCTCCTGACTTTTCCTGTATCCTTTCACTTAATGCAGGATATCCAGTGGGAATAACGACCCTTTTCCCGGAAGCCTAGGCTTCAGCTCTACCTCCTGTGTTACAGTTGAAGTGATTCCGTGGAAACTCAGAGAGTAATGTAAATGAAAGGAGAATCAGAGCTACAAAAAAGAAAAAAAAAAAGACCTTCAGGTTGGGATAAATTCACTTTTGCTTCTTTCCGGCCTACTCTGTGCGTGCAGCTAGCGCGGGAGCGGGTCGGTGCTTTGGCTGTGGAGCGGTAAGGATGGATCCTGACTAAGATCTGACTAAGATCTCACTGTTAGCAATGTGTGCTGGTTGCGGATGTCTGTCTGAAAGTGCTGGAGCTGGATCCTGCTCCCGTTTCTCTGTGTTTTAAGCACTCCCATCCCAGCGACGGCTGATTTCCTAAGGGGGATGTACATTTTCAGGAAGGTCATGAATGAACCTACCTTTAGGAATTACTTTTGTAATTCTGAGGGTTACAGACGCTGCTGGGGCGACACAGTCACAAAAGTTTCACCCTCTTGTGCAGTCCCCCCGTGTTGTGAAGGTGCCAAAGCCGATGGACTCCAGCTGTACACGCAGGTGTCAGGACGCTTTCTTTTAAAGAAGCTGCAAAACAGTCCTGAGCGTTTCCAGGCCTTCACGCCACATTTCCACAGTGCAGGAGATGCGGATCGTGGGTCGATGCCCCTGCTTCCAAAGCGCTGGAGAGAAAATCCCGCCAGGTGTGTCTGCCTTCCTCCCCTTTGGGGTGGGCGTTGTGCGTGGGTAGGGAAGATGGGGTGGCGTGGGCTGGGGGCTGTGTGCAGTGTGCAGCATGAATCGTGCACTGTGCATTGTGCACCATGAATTGTGCAATGTGCACCGTGCACCGTGAATCGTGCACCATGAATTGTGCAATGTGCGCCGTGCATCGTGCACCATGAATTGTGCACCGTGCGCCGTGCATCGTGCAACATGAATTGTGCACTGTGCGCCGTGCGTCGTGCAACATGAATTGTGCACCGTGCATTGTGCAACATGAATTGTGCACTGTGCACCGTGCAACATGAATTGTGCACTGTGCAACATGAACTGTGCAGTGTGCACCGTGCATCGTGCAACATGAATTGTGCAATGCGCATCGTGCAACATGAATTGTGCAGCGTGCACTGTGCATCTTGCAACATGAATTGTGCAGTGTGCGTGGTGCATCGTCCAGCACGAATTGTGCAACGTGCATCGTGCAACGCGAATTGTGCACCGTGCATCTTGCAACATGAATCGTGCAGTGTGCGCGGTGCATTGTGCAACATGAATCGTGCACCGTGCATCTTGCAACAACATGAAGCGTGCAACGTGAATCGCGCACCGCGCCTCGTGCAAGGTGCACGGTGCACCGCGCACCCTGCAGCATGCAGCTTGCACCCTGCAGCATGCAGCTTGCACCCTGCGTGCTGCGCGCGCCCCGCGCACGCGCCCGCCGCCGCCC
>VYZW01000318.1:0-15374 GCA_013401315.1 Balaeniceps rex
CTTAAGCTCCTTACCTCTTGTCCAAAATGCATCACTGTGAAGACCCTGGCTCCATCGTTGTGACAATCTCCATGTAGGTATTGCAAAGCTGCTAGCGGGTGCCCCTGAAGCCTTCTCTTCTGCAGGCTGAACAAGCCCCAGTCCCTCAGCCTCTTCTCACAGGGTGAGTGCTGCAGCCCTCTGAGCATCTTGGCTCTCTGCTGAACTCGCTCCATCCAGTCAATGTCTTATTCTGGGGGCCCCAAAACTGGATGCAGTATTCTAGGTGCAACGTTCCTTAGTTTTCTTTATCCTGCAGGTGCTGGATCTCATCCCTTGGAGAGAAGCCAAATCAGTGACTAGACCTGTCCAGATGATCCCAGATGGAGAAGTGGAGCTTGTCGGAGACTCCAAATTCTCATGGACTTAATTTTTTTTTAAGCTTTGACAAACACACAAAAGTGGTAATGTGGAGAAGTCCTTCCCCCACTTCCTCTTCCTCTGTGTCCACATCAGCTTGATTGTCTCCTTTCTCCCTCTTGCCTGAAGCCTTCAGGCCTCCATTTGTGTGCAAAGCCCATGTGGGACATGGTGTGGAGCATTTCTGAGCTCTAGTGCCATTTCTATATTAATGACAAAGTGTTATTTATATTTTCTTTTTAGAAGTGACCGTGTCAGCTCTTGCTGAGAGGTAACACGGTGTGTTAAATAAGCCAGGCTATGTGTAGATGCTGTTATCTCCTACTTAAAGGAGTCCAGCCTTCGATAAGCTCAGGGCTACACCTGCCTTAGAAACCAGATAGCACCTTGAAATATAGTAGTCCAGAGGGATACAGCTGCTGAATGGATGCTCAGATACCGACTAATCCCAGTAGCAAATCCCAGTAGCCAGCAAGTTATATGAGTGATTTTGAGGGAGGTGAAGCATTGGACTGTCTCCTTTCTCCTCTCCCCTCCTCCCCCTTTCATGCTGCTCTGATTTGGCTAGGAAGGGTCTCCTGCCATTATGATTAGTTTTAACAGAGTGGGGGTAGGGGAGCTGGTAGCTCAGAATGTTCTCATCCTCACTTCCTGCTAAACCATGGACCTCATTGTATCTTCTGACTGGTGAAGAATGCTGGGGACCCCTCCCTCAAACAGATGCTAGAAGAGAGTGCTTAGAAAGGGTAATACCTTTGTAGGTAATGAACCTTGCCTTCCGTAGGAAGTTTTTCAGGCACCTGTAGCCCCTGTTACGGCTGTGAGGAATGCTGGCATATGCAGGAAAACAGAGCTTGCAGGGTGCTTGCAGCTTGGCTGGCTCATTTTGGAAGCAGGTCGGAAGGTGACTTGTTTCCTTACAGACTGCAAGCATGCCTAAGGGAAGCAGTGCTTGTCACCTCTTGTGCATGTGGGAAAGTGAGGGACTTGGTTTAATCATTCTTTTCTTCTTTGCTGTGGTTGATGTAGCTTCCATAGATCGATCTGTTTTAAAGGTTTCTTGGGCCCAGCCAGTTGTGCTTCATTTTTGTCTTGTGTACAGAGTGCTCTCTGTACCCCATTAGCCTGGGCACATACTTTTGTTCTTGTTCTTGTACTAGTGGGGATGTTTGTTATCATGAGATAATATATGTCGCCACTTCTGATAGCAATTGTTTCCTGTGGAAACAGCGGCTTCTGAGTAAGAGGCTACCATAGCATGGTTTAAATTGCCTGTCATGCTGCATGTGCCTGAGGACACAGTGTCATCCTGTCTGGTGTATTCACAGCAGGAATTCTCCTAAAGGGAAACTAATTATTTAATGCCCCCAGTGCCAGTGAAAAGATTTGTCCGAAGTTCAGTACGCTTTGGAGATACTTAAAAGACATGAAAAAGAGATGTACACTTCATATTACATGTTCTGCCAAAGTAATGTCCTTGACAGCACTGGGCTAATTGTGAGAACCAGCAAAGTTAACTTGTTTGCTTTATAGTCCCAAATGAAATATTTTAAAAGAAGCAAAGATCTAAGAAATACATTCATCTGTTTACTTTTACTTTCTGTACTAAATAAGTTAGGAAAAAATAATTCTATTTAAAGGAATTCACATTGAATCTTTTTAAATGAACAAACACCAAGATACAGCTGTTCAGAGAATGAATACAAGGCAGTATCTGGATATAAGACTAAAAGAAGAATTCCAATAAACACATTTTCTGTGTATAAAGCTTATAGAAAACTTACTCATTCTCTGACTCACTGAAGTAAGTGGTATGTGTTGGGAGAATAAACTCTAAAGGTTTGGGTTTTTTGTTTGTTTGTTTGTTGAAGTCTTACCTTTCTCCTTCCTCCACTCAAAAGAAATGCATCGTAGAAGCTATGGTATACTACCTTGGTTGTTCTGCTTGGTGTTTTGTGAGGCACTGTCTAAGGCCACCTAAGATGCGTTGTACTCTATAACTACACAGCATGTTGTGGTAAAATGTGGTTATAAAAAAGAAATTTGAATATTCTGGCTCATTCTGTTCCTGGATGTACTGGTCTCATTCACATGTTGTGGAAATCTCTGCCAGTACAACAGTCTCTGCAGGCCTTACCACAGAGGTACCCTACACTTGGTTTCTGTGTTTGGTTTTATATTAAACATTTAGTTAATTCCCTGCTACCTGTATGTCCATACAGACTTCCAGGCTAGCTGGCCGTGAGAGATGGTTTTTATAACAAAATGCCTTTCTACTACTTACATGAACAGTTGTCATTGTGTTTGGCTCATGAGGCACTATTTAAAATGTTTTTAATTAAAGTTATCTTATAGCACTTAAAATTGTTTTGTATAAAATTTGCTGTAAAGATTTGTAATATGGTCAAAGGGCTCTTTCTCCTTCATTACCATTTTTTAAAATGTTTTAAAAGCTAGAAAACATCTTGTATATATTCTGTATATGTATAGCAGCACATTTCATTTATGGAAATATGTTCTCAGAATATTTATTTACTAATATATTTATCTTAAGCCATGTCTTATGTTGAGAGTGTGTGACATTATTGTAATAATCATTGAAAATCACTAACATGAGGCCCTGTAAATACATGATAATTGCACACAAAGATTTTACAGTACTTGCCGACCAAAAATGTTTTAAGAAAAGTTGTAGTTACCTGCAGTTTTGTAAGAAAGTGTACAAATGTCTGTATTAAAAAAAAAAAAAGGCAAAACCACGCAAAAATACAGTTTTATTGCATATACATGTGGAAGTTGTCCTTCTTGTTTTGGGGGAAAGGACATGGATAGCTGTGCTCCTCAAAGTATAGTCCTAGATATACTGAGATTAACTGTAATAAACAACAGTATTTTTTCCTTTTTTTACATAATAGGTAGGTGCATATGTATATACATACACACACATACAGATCCTAACAAAAATAATCATGATAAAAAGTTCAGAAGTGTTTTTTTCTGGAGGCAATCCATAATGTTCTGTCTCAGGACTATTCAGCTTTCAGCAAGTGCCACAGTTGAGTATCCACCAGAAATTAGTGGTTTTACCTGGTATCGTGCGCAGTGTAAGTCCAGTACTTGACAGTTTTAGCTGCCTTCCTAATACTGTCCCCAGATAGTCTCACCCAGTATCTGTGTTACGTGAGGGCTGCTTGTTGCTTCAGCACCCCTGGTCACACCTGGCCGATGGTGCTGTTGAGGAGGGCGGAAGCTGGATACATTCATTGCAGGAAAACAAAGATGACGGAGGAAGGAAGGTGAAGAAGATGTAGGGCACAGAAGGAGAAGCGAAGGGTTAAGAAAGTAGCATGCCAGAGTATTCTGTGGAAGAGATGGGGTGAAGAGTTCTGCCAGGGGAAACGGGGAAGGAACTGCAGCGAAGCTGGGACTGCAGTGTGGCAGTCCATAACTAAGGGGACAGCACTTGGGCCTTGTATGCAGGTATGAGGGCGGGGGACGACGACTGTCTTACAAGCCCCTGAAGCCTCCAGGCACATGAGGAGTGACATGCCTGCTGGAAGGCATCCTCATTTATGTTTGAAACCTGCCTGTTTGTAGCAGGGGAACTTAATTCTGGTTTAATTTCAGGTCAAAATCATTTATTGTCCTGAAATAAAACTGTTTCGAGACCAGAGCCAGTGTGATGCAGGTGGATGCAACTGGATAAATCATAGCTTGAATAGTCAAGCTAGGTGCAAGTCCTTACCCTGGATCATGAAATCACTGGTCCCACTGAAGTGAAAATCACTGCTGTGCTACTCTCTCTTTGTCGGCAGAGGGCATAATTTGACCCAAGGTGTTTCTGCAGCCAGCAAAAGAGAGGGGCTTGGAGGTATGTGGATAGCAACCTCTGTGTGTGTGTACGTATGTATTTCTGTAATATACATTTCTATGTTATTGTGTAAGCAGTTTGCCTCCATACATTATTTATTTCCCATCCAGTGATACACACACACACAAAAAAAAAATCCTTCCAGTCTCCTCCTCCGGTTTCTGCGTTCTCCTGAAGATTTTCACCTGGTAAGCCTTTCCCCCCCCATCCATGTTCAAGTGCACTGTAATTCAGTCACCTCAGAATTCAGCCAAGAAATGAGCCTTACTTAGCTCCAACCCCCTCTTTCGTATGTGAAAACTCCGTGTCCGGATTGACAGACTGTTGAACTGAAGAGTGTCATTCTGCGTGGGACTCTTTCTAGCACGAGGATCAGGTATCCTCGTCTCAGGTGCTGTGGGAAAGCCTGGTCTGTATGAGAAGATGGCACAATAATGGAAGAGCAACAGGCAGGAGGCAGTTAAGCAGCACCAGCAAGTGCTTCCCAGTCAAAGTACGTGCCCTTTTTTTCCTTGGTGAACAGAATCTTGGCAATTGCCAATGATTATAGATATGCATTTTATTTGCAAATTAGTTCATTAAACAATTGGTCTTAAAAATAGCATAAAACTTGCCATATGTGTTTGGCTGATAGGCCTACGTTGACGGCTCACATCTGAGTCTCCTTCCTCTTCCCTCCCTCCACCCCCCCAGTTTGCTCTTGCTGACCAGTGTTTTGTTTTCTCATTTCGTGTTCTGAAGAAAACCATGAGGTGGTTGTGCTTTTAAGAACAGCCATACCTTTACCCTTGCTGTCCCACAAAATAATCAGTGAGCCCATACTCTGCCTCTGAGAAAAAGAGTTGTGGGCTGTTGCCTGAACTTGAATGCAGTGCTTAGTTTTGTGTGTGTGTGTGGTATTCTGTCTCTTCTTTGTGGCTTTTTTAAAAATTACTAAAATGAGTAAATGTAAACATTTTCTATCAAAAATGAATATTTTGATATTTGGCAAGGGGAGGTTCTTTTCACTGTTGATGTTCAATATTTAAGGAACAAATCTGTGGCAAAATGGGAGTCTTGCGGGCACTATAAACCTGCATGGAACCTCCACATGGTAAAAGAAGCAGCAGGAGCAGGCGATTCTTAATGAGATTGTACATTATGGCAACACTTGGCGTTTCTGTAACACTATCTCGGTTTTGCTGTAGCGATATTGGGTGCATCTGTCAAATCCTATGACAGCTGTTAGGTAACATTGGTTGTTACTTGTGTAGTGTGAAGAGAAAGTGTCCTTAAAAGGATGGCCGTGTTCATACTGTGTGGAGCCAGCCTGGCCTCTGTCTTTGGCCAAAGAGAAAACAGCATACCTGAAACCAGATATTTTATCTTGCAGTGCAAGCGCCATGCTCCTGTGACTTAAATGCTTCATAGAAAAGTGTCTCTTTCAGAATAAAGAATACATTTCCCTCATGGGGAATGAAACTGTTGCTTAGGAAACAACAAAAAAAAGGCAACGGTTCCCAGAATAAACAGAAGTGTAAGAGGAGTCTCATAACCTGAATGGCAAGAAAGGAGAGCAGAGTAACCACCCCTGTGGAAGGGGAGGCCAGTCCCCTGTGACAGCAGCGTTTCTGAAAGAAAATGAGAGTTTGAGTCCTGACATGAAAAGCTGGAGACAGTTCTGGTATCTGACACCAGTATTCAGACATTTACATAAACGTAGCTGAAGATTTCTTTGAGAGAGTGTAGCATTATTTTGGTCAGAAGGAGGAATTCATGAAAGAAAAGATGAATCTCCCAAGAAAGTGGAAACAGCATTCCATGTTGCTGCAATTTGTAGAGAAAACACTGAAACAATTGTTATAGTTACTGCTAACAGTTTGAAAACCTGTAAACTGAAAACTTCAATCTGCTGTTACTTCAGAAATTGCTTCTCGGAGTGATAACATATTTTCCATATGTAATCATTCTCCGCATTTTCAGCTCAAGCGTTCTCTTCTGACCTCCACAGCGGACAGCCCTGCTGTAATCTGCTGGTGAACTGCAGCAGTTTCTGCCTCCTTTATTCAATGCGTGTCTACGCTGCAGCGATACTAACTGAACTCCTCCTGCAGAAATTCACTGTATTTATTTTTTTATAATTACTACTTACAGCCATTTGCTGAATGCAGGATGACCACGTATAAACACAGCACATATTTCAGTGGTGAGTCATTTCAAGTTTGATTTATTCTGTTTTCTTGTCAGTGTTATTTGGTTCATATGATAGCCTTTGGATTTACAGTAAGTTGTCTTGAGACTGAAATTCAGAATGCCAAATTTCATCCCAAAGCACAGGTGCTCAGTTAAAGTTGAGAAAGTATGAGCTGCATGAAATGTATGTGTGTTGGGGGGGGTTGTTATAGAAAAAATGGTATGGTCTGAAGGCAATTATATTTTTCACTCTCAAGATCTCAAGGTAGCAGAATGATAAAGCTGTTCATAAATGTCTAGAATAATATTCAGGTGAAACTATCACTGGACTATATTTCATTGGAAGATTGTGAAATAGCATTGCTGCAAGTTATTAAGAACTAGTTGGACAAGTATTTGTCAGGAGTTGTTTTTGTAGTTCACCCTTCCTTTAGGCAAAGTGGTGCACTAGAAAAATCTGTTGGCAGTCCTTCCCACTGCCTGAGAAGGCTTATTAAGCAGAAGATGAAACTGGAACAGCTAGTCATGCTCATTCAGTGGCAGCCAAGAGTCTGCTGACGTGTTTGGCCTCTAGTCATACAGGCTGCAGATTCAGTACCGTTTCCAGGGCTATCAGTAAAAATCTCCCATTTATACTATTGCCAGGGGAGCTTAGAATACAGGGACTATAATTCTGCTATACCCCTGGGTTGTCCACATGAGCAATGTGATAAACCTCCTCAATGTTGTACGGGCTGTAGAAAATCTGGCAGAAACAAGCCCTAAAAAAGACGATGTTAATGCTTGATTGAAAAAGCAGATGACATGTTTGATGTTAAAATGGTCCTGAGAGTATAGGCACATGAATTTGCTGAATCTGATGAACAGCCTAATACAATTACAAGCTAGAAATGAGATTCAAAGGAGGAAAGTGCGTCTTAAAGCAACTGTTTCATCAGCATCTCTTCTGCCACAAAACTGAGTCTGAGTTACCCTCTCTCAGTCGTCTTCTATCATATATACCAATGAATTATCTTTGATTTTTTTCTGTGGTTACAGTGTATAGAAAATTTATTTTTCTCAGAGTGTAAACTAACATCTTTTCTTCCTATAAAATGTTAGCAAGATACAAGCATAATATGCTGTATTAAATAATGCATTTCCTATACATATATAAATATATATATTACTATGATAACATATCACACATATTTTTAAATAACACAGTCTCTATTTCCCCCCCAACATAACAATATTAAGACAGAAGTACATATAAAATCATTGAGTCGACAAACTAAACTAGTTTTAAACGCAGATTTTGAATGAGGGAGGCCACTTGTCCTGCTGGCTCCCTTCCACCTGAGGTCCACAGGTACTGTAGGCTACTGTCACTGATGGGCTGCATAAAGGAAGGAGGCAGACAGACGCACAAACCGCTACGGCGGCAGTGCCAGCGCAAGTACGTGCTGCCCCCGCTTCTGGGGCAGACGACCGTCTTTCTCCTAGGGCTTAGTGTCCACTTAGCCGTGTTAGCTCACCTCTCTGTGCAACCACCCGACAAACGAGATCAGAGAGCTCACCTCTGTTAAAAGTAACCCAGGGAAGAAAAAGCGATGGTAATTTTTAACCTGATCAGTTTATTGCACCACCACACAGCCGGTCATACCAACACAACAGAGCGAGGAGGGGGCCGGAGCAGGGGCTGGAATGCGCGTGTATGAGGAGGCAGCTCCTCCTGATCGTTTTGTTGCCAAAACAGTTGCTTTTGAAACTGTGGCCAATGTCACATTTGCAGCCTGTCCAGCCTGTTGAGGGAACTGCTAGGTAGGAGGTCAGAAGGCCGTTCAGATACAATTCCAAACAAATTCTTCTATTTATTATTTTCAATTTGTTGAAGAAAATGCTGTAAACACTAACATCCTGAGGTGTCCGTGCCCTCCAGCTGTCAGCACTCAGCTGCTAGTGTCGTCGGGGCATTTCTGTGTGCTGAATCGTGTGGGATTACAACAGTTGTGCATGTCAGACTTTTCTTCTTTCTCTCCCCAAACCCTTATAGCAAAGATCATAAAGTGAGATGTTAATGGATGCCATATCTGTTGGCCGTGTACCACCGTACCACTGAAGTGTTTGTACTAGGAGTGCGAATGCCCATACCACATTTGGAAAAAATCCACAGCAGAGATCTACCTGCTCTTTATGGCCTCAGGCCTGTATAGTAAGAAGTGCTATTTAAGGGACCCTGTCTGTGCATTTCTATCTATTGCTCTGTTTCCTAGTATTAGACGTATCTAGAATCAGACAATCTGAAAGATTTGGGGGGAACATTACAATTTCCTTTACACTTTTATCAGTGTGTTTACCTGTGCACTGTCCAATACCTCATGCTTAATCGTGTTCGTTGTCGACATGGCCAGTTAATCTGCTATAACTGCTGTTTTTATGGGTCTTTCGTACAGAAATTGGATAAACATTCCTTAAGAAAGGCCCATGAAATAAAATTTTATTACTTAAAAAATAGTTGAGGAGCTAAGGGACCAATGCAAAATCTCTGTTTCTGAATTCCCTAGATTTTGCATTAGTAGCATCAGTCTCTGTTGTTGTTTTTTGTAATGGGCTTTCTCTGATTTTATAGTGAAACTAAATTCTTTCCTGAAGAAGAGAAGCTTAACAGTTCTGTATTTTTTCCTTCTGCAGTAGGGAGGAATCAGTCATGGGGTGCTTCTGATGTTTTTTCAGTTTATTGGCATTATGAATGTCCCTTTGACTGTATATGTTTAACTGCTCAAGAACATTTGATAAAGCAAGCAAACAAAGCTTCATCACAATGTGCTCATAACTTAACTCTTAAGGATCTAGCTTTACGCTGACTCCCTCCTCCTGGTTTTCCATCAGTGAACCATATTAAGCATGCTTAGGAAGCAAACTAAGTTGTTTTGCTACAAATCTGTGAGGTAGACTCTTTCCCTACACAGCATGATGCAAAACCTGACTATTAAAAAGGCAATTTAAAAATTTTTGTTGGGTCTGAAACAGATAATGGTTTTTGGTCCAACCTGATGACACGTAAGAGATAACCAGCGTATTTTACAACTTGTCCTGTCTTGATTTTAGGTGATACTGTAATTATCTTTTCCTGTATTCTTTCCAGCAGCTCACGCAAGAAAGTACTAGATGTTCCCATGATATTCCATTTTTGATATAAACAATTCCATAATTGCTGGCTTAGTAAAGTCTTGTTTCTATTAAGCATTTATTGTGGTATTGCTCAGCTGTCTCTGGCAGTCGTCTGTGGTACATAAATGGAACTGGAATGAATTCAATTCAGGTAAAAGACTAGACCTACAATGGCAAGTAAGGCACAGTATTTCATTGTTTAATTCTTAGATGCTCTATTTTTTCAAGGAAATTTATAGACCTCATGAAGGGGAAGGAGTTATATGTTAAAAACAGAAGGGCAGATACTATAGTGAATTTAAACTCAGTGGCAATTTTCTTACTTTTCTTAGTTATCTTTTGCAGATGCATTTAATAGTTGTCCTCTGACTGCAGGTCTGGTATACCACTGGTATATGTTTAAACTGATATTTATTCCTTTTGTCTTAACCAGAATTACTGTACTTTAATGGCTCTCACTGAATTTCCTCTAACTTAGTTTGAGGAGCTGCTCACTCAGTAAGCTTTTCCAGTCAATTTATCTGACTTCTGTATTGTCACTTTTTCCTAAATATCTTGCTGGTCTGGACTTGCTGAGGCTGAAAGACTCACTGTTGATCCCCGGTGGTGGGATGAGAAGTCTGAGCACTGTGGGTGGACAGATACTCTACCAAAGAGAAAAAATAGTTAATGCTGTCTGTTGCAATCAAAGATAAATTATTTCACAGATCAGATCCCCACCGATGTTTTAGTTCTTGGACAATGAAGGGCATTAATCTTAAAAATGCAGTTCAGTTTTAATTTTGCAGGCAAGGAGACACTTTTTCTTTCACAGGTAAGTACCAAGGCAACTGTTACGTATGTGTTCAGATGCACAGCCTGGCATAGGTGAGTTGTTGATAGCAGGCTACAACTTTGTAAACAGTTAAGGCTGCTGAGATCAGTATCTTTAACTGCAGAGTAAGAATTTGTGTTAGTCAGCCTCACTGTTTAAAAATTCAATGGATTTACAATTTCTTTGGACAATCCTTTAAGAAGCCCTAAGCTTACAGCCAGAACAAATGCAGGACTTCAGACTGAAGTACGATAGTTTTTTAAAGGATCACGGTGAATATGAACAAAGTTATCGTATCATCGGGGAATGATGGGTCAGACATAGTCATTTAAAAGTCTTCCTTGCTCGTGCAGACCTTGACCTGGTGAGCATTACTCCATCAAAACTCACATTTGCAGCTGAAACTCCGGACTGTTTGCCTCCTGAATTTGATTTGATTTTTATTTGTACATCTCTGCTTGTAGAAACAGAAAATGTAGAAAGAGCAGAGCACTGGTCAACCAGGCTGATAGTTGCTCAAAGTCTTTGACTCCCATTTTACTGTACAGTACCATTTAGACCTGTTTACATTAAGGCCAATAAGCTCTGGTTGCTGTGGCAGCTGAACAGGTTATCAGTATCTACCTCTGTCTTCAGCCTTGAGAATAACAGGACTAAAGTAGCCTGATATAATACAGTGGTACAGGAAAGTAGGACACAAGAAGTCCTCAACCTGCAGATACTCATTCAATTACTTTTGGCAGGGGTACAGGACATTTTCAATTCTACAGGTTTTTACATGTATTTTAAGTGCATTGGTTTAAAGGCAGTAATTAACAGCACTACAGATTTGATAAGCACCAGATATTTCAAAACTATTGCCGCAATTAAATCTGTTGTCATTAGTATACCCAAGAGAACAGCAGATAGGCAAAGTCACTCAAAGGCCTTTAGAAACGGACTTTTTGGAAAACAAGTATGAGATTGGGAGGAAAAAAAAAAGGATTATTCCCAAGTCACCTGGATTTTAAGAAGATTGATTCCTCTAAAATAAAAGACACTTCAGTTTCCTACTAGTGGGTTGCAATCATCTTGTTGACTTCGAAGCTTTTTCTTGAAGATGGATATCGATGTGGATGGCTGGTAAAATATACTCCAGATCTCGCCAGCAGTAGTAACCTCACTGGAGTCTTCTGTTTCAGCTGCAGATGGTATCTGATGGGATCTAGGAAACAAGTGTTAATTCACTGTAAGTTCTAAGGTGCTTGGGAAGCTGCTATTATGAGTATGTCTGCATTACTGCTACGCTGGTAATGCCAGCAGCTTCCACTACATCTCTGACACTTTATCTTTCTACCTGCTGCACGGTTATGTAGGTTTTTGGAGTGTTTGTTGTTTGTTTCTTGACCAAATTAAAAGTCAGGCGTTCTGTTGCTAGAATACTTGCTACCCAAATGAAAGCAGCGACATTAAGCTAAGAAGTCTGTACATATTCTATTACTAATTGCTATTAATATAAATTAATTTCATTGTATATTTAAGCCTGTTTGTGGTATGTAAATACAATATTCAACATTTATGATTTGTTGATAACTCACCCATCATTTCATTCAGTGAGTGTCCATCTAGAGGACACAAAAATTATTTGGTATAAATGTAGAGAAATAGTAATAAAATTATGTTGGTTTTAATAGGCAAAAAAAAAAAATTATACTGGTTAAGTGTCACACCATAATACAGATTTTCATTTTTGTCATTCTTTTTTGAACCATTTTCAATATTTCACTAAAAGAAAGTAAGTATTAACTAGCCTGTATCTAACTTTTTTCCCCAGTTCCCCCATCTAGGATGAGGTTTTAATTTTCTTCTCACAAAGCATTTTCATAAATTGACCTCTTCCCCTCAATGCTAGGTGTCTGATTACATTTTCTTCTTTACTATGTAACATCACTCAGTACAAGAAACCTTTTTATTCCTTAAAATACAACTCTTGTCAAAACAAGACCAGAAGAGATGTTCTAGCAGCAAATGCTATCCTAACAGACTGAAAAGTTAAAAAAAAGTGCTTATTTAGTATCTTTTATGAGGATACAAATATATAACTTGGTTTTGAATATGACCAATCTGACAGTATCAGAAGGCAAAGAAATGAAGTGTACGAGGTTTGGTACAGAGCTGAGATGTCAGTTCTCCTGGGACAGTTTTGCTCCATACTCACCTTGTGGTTATGTGGAGAAATATCTTTGCTATTACGGCTGTAACACTTAGGATGAGCAGTGCTGTGAGACTGTATATTGTCCACTCTGTAAAAGAGAAGAGGAGAGGGAGAGGGAGAGGAAGGAAGAGAGGGAGAGGAGAGGAGCTCTCAGTACATTCATTTACTTACAATTTTTAAAGAAAGAATATTGCACAAAAGAAACACATAGCCCTCTGATGCTTTATTTAAAACTGTCATTTGAAGATGCCTTAAACCTTTAAGTACTTTCTGCAAAGGCTGGCAGAAACTGTGTAACTCTCAGTTGGAACTGTTTTTTCCCATGCAGGACTGCTCCCTGTAAAATTGAAAGTTGGGAAAATCCAAAGCATACACCAGTAAAATTATCTCAACTGGTATCTAGGAAAGGAATCAAAACTCACTCGGAAGAAAATTTAAAAGCAGGCTAAACAACATACTAGAATATATGCTACCAGTAGTAACTCTATGTTTGCAAGGAGATGGCCTAGTTTTATATCAGTAATTATGTAGGTAATCACTAACTATGGGGTTTTTTTCCTTTCTAAAGTCTACTGAGACAAATGATCAGTATTTGTGGTCTGCTATTTTATTACCTTACACTGAAGACTCTTGGTCACTGTATTTTACATTTCAATTTCGTTCTGGTTGTACGAGCAAGTCAAGCAGGACTTAAAGAACAGCTTGATGCATTGTAACATTTGAACCATTAAGAGACTGGGGCTTGAGGGGAGCTGATTTCTAAATTATTAGATCACCTTTTCACTTAGACTTCCATAATCTTGCAGTGGGAGGCTACAGCATGTCGAGATGGGAAAAAGGATGGCACTAGAATGTAACTGACAAATTTAGCACACTGAACAGCCTTGCAAGGACCTTGAATTATTAGAACAACTGAGTAAAGGCCGTCACCTTCAGAAGTCCTGAAGCTCAAAGAACAAAAAAGGAAGCATAAGTTCCCCCCCACTCAATGCCCCTTCCTCAAAGCATTGACTGCTCATGATGATTTTAATAGTATTTTCAGAACTGCATAAAATCCAGGGGTGCAGTTACATCTTAGGGCGGTATGCCCAAGCTAGTTTAACACTAAGGCAGCTTAAATGTAGCTGTGGTAACTCAGGCACTAGCCTGGGCCTAGCACCAGAATATCTGCCCAGAATCCTAGGCATGTTCTGCAACCTGGTTAGTTGGGTATATGCAGCTCATGTGCAGTCATGTCCTTACGCTTCAGGTTTGGAATGCAGACAGCTTCACGACTACCAAACTATTACAGTGCCCATAGTGTGATCAAGGCCCAGGCTCAACGATATGTAAAAGCAGATGCCCAGGGTAGTTTAAAGATAGGAGAGACCAATAGTGGTATTAACCAAGAGTGCATTTCTAGTCTTCAATTATTTACAATTCAACAATTTCCTGAATGAAGTGATGTCTTGAAGGTGAGTTCTAAACACATGACAGTTCTTGGTGGCATCTCCCCTCCACCCATTAACTTGCTTCATCCTCGTCTAGCCCTCTTTGTATTATTGCTGTAGCTTTTGTGAATTGGGATAACTGGGGTGCATCCAGCATTCAGGCTCTTCCAGACTCTACAAAAGCTTGCTCTTTTTTTCAGCACCTTTTGCCACCTCTATGGTATGCACTGGTCACTGAAGCTGATTCTAGTAAGGAGGCTGCTCTGACTCGCATCTTATTCTGATGTACTTTCATTCTCAAGGACTCACCATCTTCACACTATACCTAACTGATTTATGCTGAGTTTTGATAAGTAATCAGAGCAGCATAGTTAGTGGTAATTAGACTAAATGAAAATTCATCTATTCGTAAGAGGCACAGTGGATAGATAATGTGGAGGAGGCGGCAAAGGAAATAGTGACTCTAGATTGTGCCTTGGCAAAACGTTTTTCCTGTTTCCACATTTTCTTGTAATATTACCAGGCATGGAGCTACTAGGATGACTTGGGCTGGTTGTGATGACATAAAGTATCTTTGATGACCGAGCTGCATCGATGCTGAGATTTGCTTGTTCATTTATCTTCTCTGAAAGGGTCTGATTCATTGGAATCTTGTTTTGATGCACATTGTCCTTCACAGCTGAAAACACAAGATTACAATAACAATTTCTTAACGGGGGTACTTGGACTTTATGTTGTGCTTGTAAAGAGACACATGCTGCTCTCTGGTTTACTTAGAGAACTCCAATAATCAAATTATGTCTGATGCCAGAAAAAGCCTGTACGTCACCAACTTGGGGTTCTCAGCATTTTTCTGGAAGCTAATTGTTCATCATAACAGTAGGTACAACTCAAGGACTAAAATGGTTTCTCCTGATGACTTTCGATCTGAGTGGAATACTGTTGGAAAGAGCCAAGACGAACCAAGATGCAGATGGACTACTGTTTTTTTGTTTTGTTTCAGCTTTGTCATTTTCCACTCTGTTTTGAAAGGCAGGTATGTATAGGACTGAATTTTTGAAAATTTAAATGTTGCTATTTATGACATAGCTGACCAGAGTGTTCCAAATTGAAAGAAATCTTAGCAAAGCTTTTACCCACTGAGCAGTGACAACAAGATAGATGAAACACCTGTAGACACGAGAGTTAAAATATTTGCTCTTTTTTTGCCACTTCAGAAATCTCCTGTGTGAATTAAATGCTTTAATGGCTCACTGAAAGGTAGAAACAGCAAAGTTAGCCTCTTACCTCTATATCTGATAGCAAATCCCTGGGCTTGATTGATTTCATCTGAGAAAAAGT
>VYZW01000336.1:5927-34773 GCA_013401315.1 Balaeniceps rex
GTCACTCAGATCAGTGGGAGTTCCTACATGTCAATGAGAACAGGTTTTAGCCAAAGAGGCACATACATTTTGCATGACCAAGTCTACTGTGCTTCTACATTACCACATTAAAACCCAAAAAGATTAGAGTGCAATACCCAAGTAGCCATCANTGACATTACAACAGTTCTAGACTCCGTGCAACAGCATCAAACACATAATAAGCCAGTCACACTCCAACACAAACAACCCTGACATAGTAATTTAGTGCTCGGTATTCTCATGCTTGTTTTTTTGAAGGAGAAATAAGGAAAGGTTGTACCTACAGTCTGAAGATGTGCCTGATTAAGGGAATCTCTTGTTCTCAGCATCTAGTAATCAGTACTGAAAGGCATATTCTTTAACCACACACACACACAGAAAAAATCAAAATTGGAAGCACTGTTTGGAAAGATTTAATTTTCTAATGTTTCAAAGACTGCAACTAAAGATTAAGAAATTTTACTGTTTGCAAATATATTGAAAAGATTTGATGGGCATTTAATTTCTGTTTCATTCCATGCATATTTAGACAACTCATTTCTCTCTGTGGAAAATGTGAGGGTTATTTAGCACAGAAATATATGAGAAAAAATTTATCATCAGCTCAATGGTATTTCCTTCCTGGTTTTTATTCCCATTTGTAATCAAAAGGATTTGATCAATAGTAAAGGTATTACTTGTAGTAGATAATAGTTGATAATTAGTTGCCTAACAATATCCAGTAGCTTAGAGAAACTGATCTCTAGTCAGAACTGACTATTTAACTCTGAAAATTGTAAAGCAATTTCCTAAAATTTCCTAAACGTTCCTAAGTCTGTATTTAGGCGTTCATATAAAAAAGAAAAACTGATCTTATTAGGAATAGTTGATTGCCAAGCACCTTTAAAAATTGAGATACTTTACATACCTGAATAAAGGTTTAGAAACTTAACTTAGACAGTGAAAACATCCTATACCCAGACATATTTAGAGAAAGATTTTGTCATTTATTTGTGGGAGATTGTTGAACCTGCCAAATAAGAAGTTTATTCTGAATAAATCACCCAGCTCCACCCCTTTTCCACTTACCTAATACTGATGCAATAGGCATACAGTAAATAATTTTCACTAAGATTCAGCAATTCAGATTATTGTCAATTTAGAGGATTTAGTTGCTTGCTTTATCCTTAAGATAGAGTTATTCTAGGGGGTAGTGTGAAGTATTTTCTTTGTTATTCAGAAACCCTCTCATTCTATGTCCAGCTTTTGAGTCAGGAAGTTACAGAAACGGGTACATTTGCAGATAAGCTAAACACTCTGCAGAACTGCTGCTTGCAGAGTAGCAGGCTGCGATCGTAGATCTGGCAGATTTGAAACAGAGCCTGGCATCCAAAAGGCTCTACCCATTATTTCAACCTTTATCGCAGTTGTGCAAGGGAGTTGGCAGCGTTTATACAAGGGGAGCTAATAAGCTTATGGATGTCTACTGTAAACACAATGTTGGTACAAACAGTTTGCTCTCATCCAGGTCCAAACATCAGTCCTCCTCTTAGCTCCAAAGAGGAATGATACAAAAACCTGCGTCAGGGGACACAGGTAATGATCCAGCTGCATTCAAAGTTTCATCAGTGTTATTGTGGGGCGGGAGACAGACAGGTAATCGCTTGCTGACTATGGCATTTTTTGCTCTGCTATGCCAGACTTCAGCACACGGCTAATTTACACTAATGATCTGTTTGCAAATACAGACTAAATACAAAGAAGCCAAAGATGATGCAGACGTCTTGATGTTTCCAGATCTCTGCTAATGAAGCAGGATTACCAGGGATGTTTTCAGAGTGAAGTTGAAGCACTGGGGCTGATTGTCAGTTGCTGGCAGATTCTCACACTGCTGCAACAGCGGTGCAAAGGGGATCTAAGGCCACCCTAAGGCAGCTGCTGAGAACTTTCTGTTGTAACCATAGGCTCGCCAGCACTTACATGCAAAGCCAAATCTTGGCATTAGACCCATACCCATACCCCTCCCTCATACCAGTGCCATAAAGCAGCCATTTTTTTGCCATGCCAGACATGATTTCAAAAATTCTTCCTGCCATTCTCCTCATCCTGCTTTTGTTCCCACTCTCATGGTTAATTCAGTGATATTTCTGCTCTCTATGGTGATCGTACTCACTCTAGGCTCATGATGCACTCTCTGCCTCTCTTCCAGCCTACTACACTAAAACACTGTTCCTTCTCCATGACTCAGCTCAAATAGCTCAGTGCTAGTGATAGAGTTAAAATGAATCGGCTAGCATCCCTCCAAGATTTCATCGTTCCTAACCCCATCTCCTCCGCTTTCCTATTGCTACCTGTCACGATGAACCATGCCTACCAGCCCCAAAGGTCACAGTCCCCAAATCCATTCAGAATTTCATGGATAATATTGGGCATCTGAGTAGTTTCCTTCCAAAGACAGAACTGGCATTTCTGGTTCTTCAGCAATTATTTTATTTGGTCTTTGGTTAAACATTACCCAGGTTATGACAGTCTGTGGGATAGTATTTTCTGGCAGGTTTTGCCATATACAGGCGGAACCAACACTGTGTTGTGGAAAACAGAATGCACAGCAGGTCCTCTTACGCATTTTTAACTTTCCTGCTCTGCTTGGGAGCACGCAGGGCCTGGGAATGGTTGTGTTTTTTTAATTGGCTCATAAAACCTGAAGCAAGTCCAAGTTGCCCTGAACTCTCTCAACTTTGGCTCGAATCCATTATTTGCAAGATTGTTTTTTTCAAGATTAAGAAAGCTGGAAGATAACCATGTATATGTATGTTAAAAAACTTCATAAAATTAATACGCTGGTCTACGAAAGTTCTTATGCTTTGCCTTGGTACATACCGTCAGAGCGTACAGGAGACCTAGCCCCACAAACCCTGAGTTAGGCCCTTCGGTGATGGAAGTGACAGCCGCAGTCAGAACTATGCAAGCACCGAGGTAATCCTGGAACAAGGGAGAGGGAAAGAAAGATTCTATACAACGTTAAAACACAGCAATAAGAAAATTTGTTCAGATACAGAGCACATTTGGTTTACTAAGGATTATTTCTGTAATGACACCTAGACCTTAATTCTGGGTTGTTTTTCCTGGAAAAAGTCAGGGGTTTTGGTGCCCAACCTGAAACACCCTAAAGGAACTTGCTGAACACAAGTGAAACAGGCCAGTATTTTCTGCAAAGCCAGTTGGGCTAGGGTATCTCGTTGTGGCCACCCCAAAAAAAGCAGGTATCAAAAAATCTAATGAGCATATTAAAAAAAAAATTGTAAGAATGGCATAATACTGACACCCCTAATTCCTACCACTAAAACAAATCAGTTCCACTCACTCCACAATCCTTCAGGTCTTCTCAAACACGGGTTTGCCTCCCCAAAAAAGAGACGTATCAGTGACTTCACAAAGTCCATGAAGAATTTTGGTAGAATTTATACAGGTAATGCACATGTTTTATGGGCACAAGTGAGCAGACTGACATAAGGTGTCTACATCATGCAATGGGACATTGTGCTTGGTGAAGGCATCCCCAAGCCTGCTATACACTCACAGCCTGCAGTGGAACACCATGTGGGTGTTGGTAGCGTGGACTCTGAAAGCAGTATAGCTGTGTAGTTGTGGTGCTGCAAACAAGCTACTAAGCCTTGCTCCTGCCACAGCACTTTGAGTTTTGGAGTGACTCCATGGTAGGTACCTGAAGGATCTCAGCTCTGTTGCATGGTGATGACTTGATTTACAGAAATTGCTGTGTAGGCTGTATTAGAAATATCTGACTTCTCACAACCTTTGCAGGAGCTTGAACCCATCTTCTTGATGTGTACCTCAGTTTTGCAGTGAAGGCCACATGTGATCTTACGTAGTTGTCAAGGTGCCCGATTCATGAGACTGCTGGTATTCCCACTCTCCCACTGCTCCCTGCATTATATTTACTTTGGATTACAGGGTTAGCATTTTCCATCCATTTTTTTTCCTCCTGTCTGATAATATCCTGCCTGGAATCTTTCCCTCTGAGATTTTAAATGAGGGCTGCCTAGTTCATCTGTCTGTAAAAAGTGTTGATGAGCGGATGTCAGATTCAAACTTAACATCTACAGGGAAGTAGAAGCGCAATGGTCTCGAGTCTCCATCAGCAGTTGGGACAGGACTTCACAGTTGCTATTAAACCTTATAAAGTTTTGAGTGATATTAGTGCCACTGTGCCACTAGGCAGAGCTAAATAAACTATTCTTTGGCGTGACCACATTATTTCTAATGCTATGATGAAGCGATGCATATTCTTGGATCAAATTCATTCCGCATGTAAGCAAGTCTAAGACTGTGAGACATGAGCAGGCATTGCCACAGTTTATTCCAGGATTGGTTGTTGCTCTGTTATTTATCTGTCTCTGATTTGGAAGCAAGTTCAGCTTGATCTTGGATGCTGTAGGAAGCTGAAAGCTTCATGCATGAGGGAAAGCTGTGCCATCATAAGAAACGGAGCACAACTTTGTTGCTCTGCCAGCATACCGGGAAATAAAGGCAAGGATACAGCCTTTGAAGTGAGGATTAATCATGCCTGTTACGCTTTGTGTCTAGCAGAATCAGGTCACTGCTCTGTTTATTCACTGCTCTTTTAGTGTCAGATGAATACGGAAATCACAGTGATTTCTCTTGCCTCTCCTTGCCTTGCAGATCAGGGAACCTCCTCATATGCTGCCCCTGGAAAGCCCCCATAACAGCCAGGAGCCTGCCTCACTGGCGCTGGCTGCGCTGTGCCCTACTGTCACTTGTTTTTCAGTTGGAGCCCAGTTCTGCCATCTTTCGTGATATTGAACAGTACTGTAGATCGCACAGTAGGGGCTCACAGCTGCAGGAGGGGCACTGCAAATGGGGGCTCTAAATTACAGCTGTGGGACAAAACCTGTTGTTGGAGAGATACCTCAGGACCTGGAAGCTCAATGGTGCCTGAGACAGCCCTGGCCGAATGATGGCACAGTTCACAAAACTACTTAAAAGCCATGCTCCACTTTGAAAGTAGTTCCTGCTGCGGCATGTCTGCAGATGCTGCACAGTAGTAGAGAAAGCCTTATTTCAAGTTACGTAAATGTTTGTTCTTGCACTCTCTTCAGACGCCAGACATCACAGCAGAAAAAGATGAGGGAGACTTGTATTTTCTTACTCCTGGCCAAGAAAGCTGAAAAAACCCTATGGATTTGACATAAACAATCCCGATCTGTTTTAAGGAACAGTGTGTATAATCTCATCGCGAGATTAATTCTCATTATTATCTTCTCTGCATCAGGCAAAGTCTCTGTTTGCTTCCAAGGTTTCAAAACCATGGCTGGGACTAAACTGAACGTACCGTCCTGACCTCCAGCCATCTGTTGGCAGCCGATAGAAATAAGTAGGCAATGTTGTTCGTGTCCGTTAGCTCCAGCATACGTTGTTTAAATCTGGCTTCATGCCTGCCAAGAGCAAAGTTGTTATATTACAACACACTACACACTCATACACAAAAGGATGAAGCATTAAACTCTTCTCTCCCTCCCCTCCCGCCAAACCAAAACTTTTGGCCCTTCTGCCTTTGCCAAACTTTGGGTTAAAAACTCTTTCCTAAGGATCCATACCTGCTGCCAGGGCTCTCCTTAACCAGGCAGAGCTACACGTACAACGGGGCAGAATTTCTTCAACAAGCAATTACATTGGACTAGATTTTGGATCAGAGCCTGTCCCCTCAAAGAGACTGCAATGCCAGGGTGCTAGGGACAAGTTTTACTTCCCAGAGCATATCCACTTTTGTAGCTGTGGACTGTGGCTGCTGCTGCCCTCCAGTCTTCTCACAGGTGAGCGCTGCCCCGGCCCATCTCTTCTTCACAAGCCATTAGCAAGAGCAGGGGGCTCACCTGTCAGCTTAAAATCTGATTTCAGAAGTTACCTGGCCAGCTGCAGGAGTCTTCAACAGGCGTGACATCTCTAAGGCTTCAACTAATGTAGACTGTAGGTTGATCAGTAGACCAATACCTTTCAGCTACTCAGCTCAGCTGTTTTCTCAGCCAGTCACACATTGCCTAAGCAACTTGGACAGCTACAACGAGGGAGAGCTATTGATCATTTCTGAATTATGAAAATGAGCAGTGTTACCTTCACTGTCACTTGTTTCTCTCTCCCCCACGTAATGCCCGTCATGTTTAAAAACAAGTGCAAAGATGCCAGAGCACCTAAGAGTGGAGGTAGACTTTGGGGAGGGAGGGGGAAATCTCTGTTGGTGTAAGTGTATTAAATTCATGGCACCTTGCAGTACTCTAGGTATGACCTGCAGTCAAATGGAAATCATTTTGTTGTTTCATATTCTACTGTCTGTTAAATACCCTCACTTGAATAAATTAGCCAAACTTCAGTCAGGAGCTTGTTGTCTGTTTTATCATGGCAAGCTTTTCCATTTCAAAGTCTCAGGGCCCTGCTGAGAAGCACCTGTAACCCCTGTTCTGCCAGAAACCTCTTTTTTTTCTTTTTTCCTTTTCCCACTGATACTCTATTTCCCTCTGTACAGCTTGTAAACATGGCAAGCGACCTCCACAAAACAACAACTGGTAACACTAATGACGCAAGGAGGAGCAAAGATGCACTGAATATTCTGCTCATCTGCCCTTCTGGCAGCAAACCTCCTGCTTTCCTAATGGAAAATCTGACATGCTCAATCTGTATCTTTTCATCCACGTCCAGCTCATCTTCTGGGCAGTTTTAGACTTTTATCCTGTCAGATGACAAACAGCAAAGGTCACTGAAATTGCTTTCTGATCCAACTGTGCTACTTTGTGGTAAGTTATATGAGGGGCTGCTCTATTTTATCCTGGAACATACTGAACTCAAACTGCAGAGAATGACTAACAGGACTATTAGTAAATAATACGAGCTTGCCGACAAAAAACGCTGGAGACTTCAGGTTTGGTTGACAGTGGAGCACAGACGGGGAAATGAAATAGCTTTGATTAGCACAAAAGATCCTGGAAAACTCAAGTGATGGTTACGATGCCCTAGGGCTGCCTTTTGCTCTCTGCCATCCAAGCCCACATTGCTATTTTGTAAGGTAAAGAAGAGTTGAACGACTCCCAAGAAGTGCTAAGTGCCTTCATTTTTCTCAGGAGATAACGTGATGAAAGGCTACTCTGAATCTCTCAAGAAACACTCAGCGTGCATCAGCATCGGGCCTTAATTATGACTTACTGTTTCAATACATCATTCTGGTTGATAAAGCTTGTTACAACATTTCTTGTTGACCACTGGCTCACATCTCTTCAACACAGCAACATTTTTGCTTGTCCTGACACAGTCCTTACCACAGCACTCTGAACTAATAGCCTAGGTCCTAAAGCTAGCTTGAAGTGACGAAGCAGTCTTAAGCTGATCAAATACATGTGTGAATAGCAGTGCAGTGTGATCTACGCTGGTTTGAAATTCTGCAGTGTACAGAATGAGTGCAAGTTACGCTTACTGGGCGACAACACCAAGCTGGCACTTTGACATAGTCATGCCAGCTATAATGTAGCGAACGTACAAAGAGAATTTGGCCTATATTTCATGTAGTAAGTAGAGAAAAAAAATCATAGAATCATAGAATCATAGAATGCTTTGGGTTGGAAGGGACCTTTAGAGGTCATCTAGTCCAACCCCCCTGCAGGGAGCAGGGACATCAACAACTAGATCAGGTTGCTCAGAGCCCCATCCAACCTGACCTTAAAGTTTTCCAGGGATGGGGCCTCCACTACCTCTCTGGGCAACCTGTTCCAGTGCTTCACCACCCTCATTGTAAAAAATGTCTTCCTTATATCTAGCCTAAATCTACCCTCCTTTAGTTTAAAACCATTACCCCTTGTCCTGTCACAACAGGCCTTGCTAAAAAGATTGTCCCCATCTTTCCTATAGGCCCCCTTTAAGTACTGAAAGGCCGCAATAAGGTCTCCCCGCAGCCTTCTCTTCTCCAGGCTGAATAACCCCAACTGTCTCAGCCTGTCCTCGTAGGAGAGGTGCTTCAGCCCTTGGATCATTTTTGTGGCCCTCTTCTGGACCCGCTCCAACAGGTCCATGTCTTTCCTGTACTGAGGACTCCAGCGTTGGTTGCAGTGCTCCAGGTGGGGTCTCACCAGAGCAGAGTAGAGGGGCAGAATCACCTCCCTCGACCTGCTGGCCATGTTTCTTTTGATGCAGCCCAGGATACGGTTGGCCTTCTGGGCTGCAAGTGCACACTGCTGGCTCATGTCCAGCTTTTCTTCCACCAGTACCCCCAAGTCCTTCTCCGCAGGCTGCTCTCAATCCCCTCATCCCCCAGCCTGTATTGACACCAGGGGTTGCCCCGACCCAGGTGCAGGACCTTGCACTTGGCCTTGTTGAACCTCATGAGGTTTGCACAGGCCCACCTCTCCAGCCTGTCCAAGTCCCTTTGGATGACATCCTGTCCCTCAGACGTGTCAACTGCACCACTCAGCTTGGTGTCATCTGCAAACTTGCTGAGGGTGCACTCGATCTCACTGTCTATGTTGTTGATGAAAATATTAAACAGCACTGGTCCCAGTATGGACCCCGTATATGCATGGAATATATGGATGGGAAGTTGGAAAAATTCTCTGAATCTTCTGGAATCTATTTTTCAGTTTTGATTGACAAGGCTAGGTTTTACAATATTCAGATCAAGTTCTGTTCTGCTGTAGTTTTCTTGGAAAGTCCCTCTAGTTGCACACTGACTTTCAGTTGGAGAGTACTATAGTGATGTTTCCTTGCCTGAGGAGTGGGTTAAATACAGAAATGGTTTGGGGGCACTTGGATAGCACAGCTTGTAGGATATAGCAGAGGGGTCTGAAGGAGTGATGCCTGTGCCTGTCTGGCAAAGGAGAGCTCCCTGCTGTCTGAGTAAGGCATGGTTAAACCAAACACCTTAAAAGTACTGTATCCTAAAAAAGTCATCATCTTTAATTCAGTGGAAAAACAATACAGATAAATTAGTGTGTTACTGAAAATATGCACAAGCGTTGAGAGACATGGCAAAGCAATGGGAAAACAAAAATTTCTTCCCTATTTTGAGATAGCTTAATTAAAGCCTACCATATCCAATAATTTGCCCTCAGACATGGCCCAACAAGCTGCACAGGCCAGAGCAGAAACCAAGCCTCTCTCTAATAATTTCTTTTACGGACCTGAATGCTCTGATGGTGGTAAGGCCTTCAGCTGTCTCAGAGAAGTGACAGAGTAAAGGTAGCTGGGTGCTGTCATCAAGTTCCTGGAGGTCCCTGGGAGTGTGAAAAACAACAGGCAGCCATTACGATGTAAACATTTCTGTCTGTAGAAATTTTACTGCGTAACAGACAAGAATAGACATTTTATGTATTGCATATATTCTTTTCAGGATCACACAAAATAGTATTTCTACAGTACAGAAAGACACTGACTTGGGAATATCACATTTCTCTTTGCCATAGGAGCCTTTGGATCATCTCCCAGCCACCTCCACAGATCTAGCCTTTGGTCTTCAGCTAAGCTTCCCTTTGTCCCACAGCAATGACGACCTTATCACATCTCTCCTGGATAAAAACCTGCTGAGCGTTTTAGCCAGATCCTTAATTTGATAATAAAATTACCTTTTATTATCAAACATTCTAATTTATTAATATAGTTAATATAATTAACTTAAATTCAGAACAGTTGATTTTCAACTTTATAGCATGTTATTGGTGGCTCTTACATCAGGTATAAAATAGAGTTTGTGTATCTGCAAGTTTATCTATTTTATTGCAACTCTATCAGCTGGCCTAACAACAAGAGTGCCTTTCCGTATAAAATTTGCTTCATTTTGAGTATCTGTAAGTACCACAACATGCTGAACATAAAATATAACAGACTAGAGCAGACCTTCTATTTGTAATGTTAGTATCATCAAATTGGTTGAAATAGAGACAGCGCTGACAAAGAAATAATACGAATGAGAAATTTCCTCAATTATTCAGTGATGGTATTTTCAAGACCTGCATGGAGCGATGATATTTAAGTCTAAAATGTTCCAGTCTCCTGAAACAGGAACGTTTTGCAAACCACAGAGACAAATACATCTTTCTGTAACACTCTGCCATTGGCATAGCAGCCAGTTGTATAAACAGAAGAGGGGCCACATCATTAGATATTCAAACTCTTTATTAAAATCCTACTACGTTTGCATGCTGTATTAGATAGGCCAGGAAAAATAACTGCTCCATGATGCCGAATGTTACAGTATACAGAACAGAATTTGCTGCTTATGTTTTGATGATAAATATGCTCTCTTTCAAATTTATGATGGAAAATACATAGAAGTTTTTGAGAGATGTAATGGAAAATACAACAGAGAGTCAAAGTGCTGCAAGAAATACTGTAAATATTTGCATTTCTAAAAATTAGTGAAGCTTATATGCTTGGAAAGTACTGCATACGAACAAATTATAAATACTGGCTGAAGCTATTCCTTCATCCTACGTTTCCCAAGACTATTTTTTCTAGAAATAAATTGGATGTATTAATTTCTATTGTGGATTGAAAGAATGCAAGTCAACCCTGGATGCTTCACAAGTGATTTAAAAGATTTTAATTTAAACAGATTAAAAAAAAAGCACTTGCTGCTACCAATTTTCCCAGAAAACTGTAAGGGAATAAAATGAATGAGGTAGTTATGGACTTGCAGAAGATCAGTGATTGCAGAGCCAATGGGTGCATGTGTGTGTGTGTGTGCTGACCTACAGGGGTGATCAACTTCTCTCTAGCTTGCATGGTATGGCTATCGGTACAGCATGTGGGAAAACCAGGTTTGGAGACAGATGGAGACTTTACTCCCACATATAAAACCACAGAGATAAACTGTAGTATTTCCCTGGGGTCTAAAACATCAGGATTCGCCTACTCTTGTGTATTTTAAGTAAGAAGTTTAAACGGTGTGCACTGCTACGTGTAGCAGGACAGGGTGACACACAGAAGACCATAATGCATTTAAGAATCAAAACTGGGTCTCCTGATTCCTTAGCCACCTTGAGACCTGGTGTACTGCCACATATAGCATTAGCTTGGAAACCCGGTGGGGAGACAACAAGGTTTCTGAAAAATGTCAGAGAACTTAAGCAAATTATTTCAGAATTAAGCATTTTTGGTTTGTGAATTCTGATTATAGAGTTTTCTTATGAATAAATCTCCTTGGAAATTCTGAGGAAAGCTGATGAAAAGTAAGCTAAAGTGAAGCTAAATTGTTGATATGTTGCTCTGTGCCCCTCCTGCTCCATTGATTTAAGGGAAATAACTGACCCAGTTCTTTCTCAGGCTACCTAAATAAGAGTATTCTCCATGAAGCCAACTGTACTGGAACGCTTAGTTGAAAATCACTGTGTCTCTTAACTGGATGCTACCAAACAGCAGTTAATGCTTTACCATGTGCATACTGCAAAGACAGGGCCAGAAGTGACAGTTGCTAATGATGGTAGGTTATTTTGGCCTCTCTTCAAGTCAGCAGGAACCTTGATGGGTGTTTTTAAGTATTAGAAAGTGGAATAAATCCAGCCAGAAATCTGGCTGATAAAAAAAAAGAAGCATGACTAATTGAATTTAAGAAAAAACTTTGAATGGCTTGCTTAAGATATTTTACTAAATTATATAATGGATTTAGCACTAGAAGCATGACTCTAAGAAATCATGACGCTCTTTTTGCTGAAAAAATGTACTCTTTATAGCCAGCAAACCATTCTGAATGTGAAATGTTGCTGTACAGTGGAAATGACTTTTTGTGGAGTTTGTTTCCCAATATGAAGAAAAAGCCATGACTGACATTAATCCAGGAAGTTATTTTCCATTCTCTACTAACCCTCAAAAGGTCAAAGAGGAGCTTTGACCAGATGCGAGCTGGCTCAGTTGATTAACAAACTTCATGCTCATCTGACTCTACAGCCAACAGTGTACAAAAGTGATGCAACTAGTGTTACTTCCCCGAATACCCAATTTGTAGTCAGGCCAGCTGGAAACATCCTCCAATGTATGTCTCAGACTCATACCTCAGGATCAAAAGCAGGATGCCATGGCCATTTTCCCCTTATACTAGCTCCTATAATAACCTCACGTTCCATCACAATTCTTATGTACAAATTTTTTAGAAGAAATTTTCAAGACAGTTTTTTAATACGTACTTGGAAGCAACTCTGAAGTATTTTTGGATGAAATAAAATGCTATCCCGAGAGGCACGAGGGCAACAAGGAACCATGGAGTGGCATAAGAGATCATTCCAATCGCTGACAGGCAGAGTAAGGTGGACCGGGTAAGAGACTCCAGGGTAGGAGGAATGTGCTAGAGCGAAACAAAAAACAAACATAAGGCAAAAGTCCCCGGCAGTACCATGATATGCCTTTTCATATAGAGGACCATAGGGAAAATGGAATGATACCACTGTGCACTCATTGATATTCTCCTTATATCAGGAGCCTTTATGTTTCTGTGGGTCTACTACTCAAACGTGCAGAGGTTAAAAAATGAGTCAGTAGTTTTTTCCTAACCATCCACGTTTCAAAGATCACGGGGAAATAGAAGACATTTCCACCTCATTTATGTAACAGGCAAGAAAGAGAAAATTGTTCTTGGTATCCCAAATATTTAGAGAAACACCATGCTCTTTCTCAGAGCCTCTTAATTTTCCTTCCATGTTCTCATCACTCTTACATTCAGGATTATTACTCATCCAAACACTTCAATTCACAGCCATAGTGAAAGCATCCCTTCCTCTCCCTGAATGCTCTAAATTCACATGTGCTACAGCCAGGATGGAACATCTATTTGTCATGTGTACTCACATATAGTTAAAGTTATTATATTCTACCCTGTTTCCTGTTTCGAGCCCAAAATCTGGTGTTTTGCTAATCCAGATCTTCCAACAGAAGCAACCAGTCTGCATATGAAGATGTTAAGAGCCACCATCTCCCACCATGTTTATTCTAATGGTTACCTGCCCTCATTACTACAAATGTGTGTGTACTTTCTATTTTGAATTTGTCTATTATCATTCCCAGAGCCAGTTTTTGCTATGCCTTTCTCTATTGAACATTTTACTACATCATCTTATTCAGTAGCTAAGTGAAAATTTACATAGCCAAGACATAATAAACCAGAACATATTGGTACGTCTACCTGATCAATGATATTTGTATCAGCAGAGAAGCGATTTAGAATTAGCCCCAATGGAGTTGTATCGAAAAACCTGTTGAACAAATTAATACCAAAAAGTTACCTGAAAAGGAATTCCAGTTTTGGATAAAAAGCCCAGTCAGACAGAACACAGAGCTGTGTCCAGACATTTTCTAAAACCAAGCAGTAAATACGAATAACTTAACACATCATAATGTCTGCATCCTGACTATCCAAATGCTTCTCTTGGCACCCCCCCCCATACTTTTAAGTCTCCTCTTCCAAAAACCTACCGTCTTGCCCCCTGCTCTTCCATCCACACTCCCTCAAGATTTAAGATCCCTTCCAAAGATCATAGCCTGTCCCCGACTGCTGCTCAACCTCCTGCACAGTACTGGGCACCAGGACTCAGTTGTTTCATAAAAGAACCATGATAACTGTATTCATTATGCAGGCACCCTTTTGGCCATCCTGCTGCCTGTGAGGGACTGCGGTTATCGTGCACAGAACCTGTCCCTGGCCATCAGAAGAAACTTGGTGTCCACATTGTTTGACCCCATGCCCATTGCTCAGGGTTGGAGCTGGGTGCCCTGGAGCTAGAACTGCACTCAAAGCTTTCCTTGACACCCCAGCCTTGAAGGGGCTGCCAGCTATCTGACACATTTCAGCCATATAAAAAGGAGGGCAGAATGTCACATGTTCTGCCATGGTATTTTTTCTCCCTGCTCACTTCCCTAGTTATTTTCACCTTTTGAGGCCTTGAAGAAAACAGGGCAATTACAAGAGCTTTTCACAGGAGTATCCTTCTAGTTACAAAACCAGGACAGGTTTTGGCCATGTAGGTTTTCAGGAAGAAGGTTATTTTTGCTGTACCTGATTGGTCCAAGGATGATCTTGTTGAGGAGATTATGGTGTAGGTTCTTGGCTGCTGTGAGGCCCATCCACTCCACAGTCAGAGATGTGATGAGGCAAAGGACAATCCCTGCTCCGGAGAGGATGCTGAAGACAGCTACATGATAAGTCTAATAAAATGACAAATACATCAATCCCAGAAATAAACGCACATTTCTCTTTTCTACTAGGAAGTTCCCAAGGTACCTGGTACCTATCAGCTAGTATGTCACATCACTTATATTCCATAATTATATTAATATAATCTTTGGGAAATAAAAGAACTATGACAGATCTGCAATTCATTAAGTTCACATAATTAGAAGATCTGGCAGTTCTAAGATCCCTCAACCTACTGGTGAGTACCCTTCAAGACCCTGAAGTGATAGTACTTAGAACTGTGAAGATAGACTAACTGGACAAATACTAAAGTATGCAAAATGTTAGCCAAAAAACTCAGACAACCAAAGCAGAACCTCTGAAAAAATTAAGGCATTTGAGAGATGTTGGAAAGTTCCACTTTATTAAGTTCAAGCACCACTAAAATTCCAAGACCAAATCCTAAACTAATCTGCCATGGGCTATAACACATTTAAGCCTTCTGAAAGTTTACTAGTGTGGATTCCAGTGAGATATTTGTATATGAGTCAAATTTACAGCTATAAGCAGATTGTATTTAAGTAGTACATTTGAAGACCTTTTTTTTTTCTGCCAGGACATTACTGGACAGCCAGTACTTAGGAAAATGGGGTCATTGACTTAGGTGTTAAAAAATCCAGATGGAAAAGTTTAGTATGAGATTCCTTCCTTTGAAAAGTCAATCATTTTTCTATTCTCAAACATGCTTCTGTTTCAGTTTTGTGTGTTTGAAAAGATTGATAAAATTCAAATTGTCTTATGTTTTATCATAAACAATTCATCCATCCTATATAATAATCAATCTTACTATATCTATCTGTCTTTCCAATCTAGCTGGCTTCTAGATGAACAGCAAATAATTACTTTAGAACATTTTTTTCTTTTTTTTTCCTCCTGTCAAGCTCAAAGATATGGCCCACCTTATTTGTGCTCTTAACATCATCAACGTTCCTGAATTCATTTGCATTGTCCATGGATGTCCACGTAGCAAGCCAATAGTCTATGGCCACTATAACTGAGTGTTTCAACAACTTTGAGAAAATCATCAGAAAGAGCAAGAAAAATCCTCCAGAGGTTAGGTATCTCCAGCAGGTTTTCCATGGCATCTTTGTTCTGAGCCTCAAGACAGTTGACATATTATCATCTTCATCTTCTTCCTCTTCTTCCTCTGTGACTCAGACATTTGATCAAATTAGCTTGGATTCAGTACTAAGAATTATACCTGATTTTACCGGATTTGGTTGACTTTTTTGTTTTGAATTTTAATTTTAATGGCAGAATTAAATTTGTCATTTAAAACCAGCAAACACTTCAGACATATTTTCATAAGACTTCCCCTGTGCTCTTTGAGCAAGTCTATAGACTGTCAGTCTTTGACTAGTTACAGTTTTGGTAATAAATATGTTTGTAAGTCAGGTCTTCAGTACTGACTATTTATAGTAGAGACTAGGCCTTTCCTACTTTATTCCTGAGTACTAAAGTTTTGTCTATATAAAAGAGCACAGCTGTGGGATTAATGTTTCTTCTAGTCCTACTTTGACTATACGATAATTGTTCACATTATACTGAAATACAATTGGTGGAAGAATTCTGCTATGGGAAATATATATTTCACAGGTGCATAAACATTACATTTAAAAATAATTTTTTTTTCCAGGTAATAAAAATATACATCACAGCCTTGCAGGCTGCCCTTGGGGAAAAGCAGTGTTGACTGGCCCTTGACAGCCCTGAACTGACAGCATTTCCACCCATTTCTGATTTTGAACATTAAAAATGAATTAGTAAGTGATTTCTAGAAAGTTGAAATTCTACACTTTTTAGGACACACAGACTTTGTGTACATTCCCTAGCTCACATAATAAGTGCGGATGACCTAGAATGCAATGTCAGGTTATATTTCTGCCCTGAAGTTACTGATATGTGTTTTATGATCTTCAGGATGCTTTTTGCAGGCACTCTGTGGACTATATGGACATGTCTTTTTTTTCCCCATGTTTTCTATCTTACCCCACAAAGAAGATACAGGTTTTTGGCAAGGCTTTCTTGCACAGACCAAAAGGAGGAGCCTGGGAACGATCTCAATTTAAACTTCTCCAAGAATTTAACTCATAAAGTGTACTGATGACTGGACATAGTAAAAGGTGTTCTGCTCAGCTCTGCCAAAGAAATATGAAGCCAACATAACATTTATATCTCAGGGGCTCTGGGGTCCAGCTCTGCCTATTATGCAGTGATTGGAAATCTCTTCAAAATGGAGCAATCCAGGACCTACACACCTGTGACTTAAGATGACAATCCATCATGAGCATTGGCAGATGAAACATAAGTCAGCAGTAAAGAGCCTGCTAATAGCCAGTGTGCCAACATCGCCATGATAATCCCTGCAATTAGTGCTCCTGTTGAGTTAAGGTGAAGCCTACAGTTCACCTCTTCTCTTCCCTGGACCAAACTTACTGCTTGCCAGGACTGACTACTCCATTTAGGCATGGTCTAGCATCCCAGGGATGTTCTTGATGGGTCTTGTTGCCAGCTGCCAATATCCAACTTTGTGTCCCCCTCTGCCCCCCACCCCGCTTTAAAAGTGGCATGAATCTGAATCTGCAGCCTCTAAAACCACCAAGACTTGGGGGGAACAAGAAGCTAAGCTTGAGAACAAAGCCTAAAATTTCTCCCATAAATAGTGTCAGCTAGAAAAATAGCAGATTAACTCCATATCCAAAAAGGAATTGAAAATAGCTACAAGTTTGATCACATGGTGATATATCAAGAGCCCAGAACAGATGTCTCATGAGGGACAGGGCTACAGATGATCTAACATTGTCGTGCCAATGACTAGGCAGAGCTACCTCAATTTGCATTAATAACAATTCTTACCATTGTTTTACTTCTATCTCACTCTTCACTTCCTCCAGGCAGTATGAGTTAGCAAAGAAATTAACTTGTTTTGGTACACCTTATTCTTGCACAATGTTTAGAGAAATCTATGGAGAATCCCTTAAACAAGTCATATTCTAAACAGGTCAAAGTATTGGACTTTCCACTGTTATTACCAAGTGTCATCAATATCTTCATGCTTCGTTGCTAAGAACTGCCAGCTGTTCAAGTGGAAAGGCAATGATACATGGTAATAGAATAAATAAAGTGAAATGATAAAGTGTACCTTCATCTTCATCTTCCAGTTGTGATTTGGATTCTCTGGGGTACATGGCCCTTCTAAGAGTTTTTCTCTCAAGAGTAGTCTGGTCAGCTTCCATATCCTGTAATAAGAAAATCTATTTATTAATTTGAGAGCTTAGCTGTCTGCCACTGTGGTAGCACCAACAGTAACAGTCAAAGAGACTATCCGGATGATTTAGCTCACAGAATGCAAAAGCACAGTATTTTAGGATTTATCTTTCAGAAAATCCCACCTTGTCCACTTTCTTCCCTTTTTCTTCTATTCTTTCATTCCCTCTCTTCTGGAATGATAAAAACTTCAAAAATAGTCTTTAGAGAATCCTAAATGCTCATGGCAATAACAGAATAAAAGGCTAAGAGATACTTTAGGAAGCGTCTTAGTCCGCCCCTTGTCCCAGCAAAGGATCAGTTGTGGACCACGTTTCAAAAGGATGTTTGCTTAATGTGTCCTTACAAACCACCCATGACGGATATACCACACACTTCCTAGACAATCTATTTTGGTCCTTAAAGTTCCTTACAGTTCATGTGTTTTTTCCCTAATGCCTAGTTTAAAACTTGCTTTCTGACATGGTTTGTTTTTTTTAGAAATTAACTGAAAAATATTTCTGTTCAGAAAGGTCATCCTTGCCCAAATGCTCCTATTTACCTTTTCCAATTCTTGATCTTGGCGATTCATCAAAGTTTTCCAGTGTTCATATAGCTCAATATCCTTGTTTTGGATATCCTTTAGTGTCCCTTCTCTAAGCACCATTCCATCCTTCATCGCTATGATCTAGGGGAGAAAGCATCCAATAGGTCTACTCAGCAACACAGATACCATAATCACTGACCTGGATCCTACAAGACATGTCTCAGTATTGGTGAGATTACCATTATGCAAATTTCTGTGTTCATTTTATTCAGTGTTTTATTAATAACTTCTTAAGTTTGTTGACACAGCTCATAAACTGAAACTTCTATAAGCCATGCTTACCTGTACTTGTAAAAAGCATAGAAAAGATATAATTAGTAATAGTCATATTTGCAATTAATTCATAATTCTCTGGTGGCTTTCAATCAAAAAAACCCTACACAAATAATGTAAAAATAAAATTGTTCCTTCTACTGTAGCAGCCGTATTATGTAAAGTGGCACTTAGCCACATAACATGGAATTACGAAGGAGGGACTTTATTACAGAGAAAAGTAATGATCTCATCAAGCGTTATGGTGCTAACTTCAAGTGTACATTCATCATTAGCAAATCTGCATCATGGTATCTCTCCTCTTACCCAGTCGGCATGTGGTAGATATTGTAACTTATGTGTCACCAGAACAAGAGTCCTCTTGTCTTCTTGCAGAAACTTCAAAATCCCTTCCTGCATTAAATGATCACTTAAGTGAATGTCCAGTGCAGAGAATGGGTCATCCTGCAATCAAATCAAATTAAAAAAATATTAGAACAGGATACAAAAATTATTTTTATTTCTTTCAAGAGTTTTTTAAAAATAGAAAGCATCTGCCATTACTAACATTTCATCTCTCTCTCTAATGACTAAGACGTGGTCAGAGGGCTGCACTATGAAACAGTGAGCTAGAAGCCATTGCTCTTCAGTTCATAGCAATGTAGCAATGGACTCAGTTAATTTTTTGTGTCTAGATGTTTGCAGTGCTGGTGCCACACTGACAGTGTGGAGTAATCCTCACCAGGAACACCAGAACTGAAATTTCCCATCCAAATTTGAAAATGCCAGGATCCAGAGCCAAGCTTGGGCCTGATTTTGATGGGAAATTGGTGCAGGAAAGATAAAGCAGAGTTAGAAACTGTTCTAATTTCCTCCAAACTAAACTGCAGATGTGCTTGGTCTTCACTTTGAGTGACTGTGGCTAGCAACAAGACAACATTCAGATGAGGATATTAATATGCAAACACTTTATCTCTAAGAACAGAAGTCCCTGGTTAATTTTGAAGAGGCTCACAGCCCCTTCATGAGCAGTAGCCTCCTGAGATTCCTGATATGCCTTGAAATTAGTAACAGGGCAGGGAGTTTGTCCAAACCCACAGCACTCTGCAGGAGAGCGCTGAACCCTCAGTCTGTTCACTGCTCACAAGGAGTTGCATTATGGTGCTTTTCCTTATCAGAAGTCCTGCTGATTTCAGTGGGACTATGTTGATAGTAGGTCACCACTGAGAGCGAGCAGAAGTTAGACAATCTGTTCTACTCTTCCAGTGTTAATCTCTGCAGGAAATCCCACCTTCATCAGTCCCCCAGTATGTTTTGATGCTGCCTCTGGTGGATGTGTATTTCCTATCTCTATAATTTGGAGTTGAATACAAGTCCCTATAGTTTCCTAGATCTAACATAACTTTTTCTAAAGCTAAATATAAGGAATGACAGTTTTATTACTAGCTTTTCATGCTCCATGTGAAAAAAAAAATTCTTCCCAAGAAGACAATGTTGGTGTTCTGATAGAGTGCTCGAGCTACACAGATTCTCTGTCGTTGGCCGCCACTTAAATTAATCCCCTAATGAGTGTAATGGATCAGAAATATGCATCTTTGAATAAACATTATGATAGGACTTCAGAAATATGATTTTTTACAATTACACAGAGTTCCAATAAAAATAAAAAGCTTTGTTAAAATGCTAATCCTGTTGATAAACAAGCATAATCCTCATATAATATCAGAGGAAAAATTATTATTCAGCAACTAATCATGGGTAAATGTAAATTATGAAGAGCTTCTCTAAGCACAGTAGGCTTCTTAGCATTGAAAAATGCAACCAATACTATCATCAAATTCTGCAGGCAAAATACAGGAGACTTTGATCAAAAAATCCCATTTGAGAAACAGCTGAAGAAGTAAAAAAGCTTTCAACTTTTTTTGCAGTAAGCCCTGGTGAATTACAATTATTTACTAGGCTGGAAGCCCATTACAGACTAGATCTGTCTGACTGACATCAGAGAGCACCTTCTTAATACATAGACTAAGGAGACATAAAAGCATACATATTATTTACCCTTTCTCCAATTTCTGTCTGATCACCAAATGGTAGTAAGTCAATGTCAGGCTGCAGAGAGCACGCATCTGTAACAGCTTTGTACCTGTAAAAACAATATGGTCACTGCAATTATTTAACCAGCCACTTACTTTGCTAACACAAAAACCTCCAGCTCCAATTCACTCCTAAGTTATTATGGCTCTATGGTTAGATAATTTCAGAAATAAGTAGGGCAAAATGATTGTTCAGCAACTAATCATGGAGCATTGTAAACTAAGCATTGTAAAAAAATGACATATTTATTAGAGATCTTTATTGGTAAGCCTACTTTTTAAAGATTCAATTACGTAAATTACTGAGTACCTTCCTCCCTATCATGGAGCTGTTTTGCTGGACTCCGGAGTATTTGAAGCCATTTTCCAATGAGTTATTATTCTTCCCCCTTTAGGTGCCTCTTCATTTACTTCAGTGTGATATTACAGGACAAAGGATCCTTACAGTGCTTCTGATCTTGCAAGAATCGGGAAACCACTTGCAAAAACTTGGAATTTGTTGTGAGATTTTTAGGTCTCAGCAGATGATCTGCTAATAAGCAGCTGGGATCAGACTATTTGAGGGGTGTAATTCAGCCTTGCCCCTTTGACATGAGTGAAGTTAGGCTGACGGATGTGGTAGCTGAAGAATCTGGTCCCTGAAATTTTAGATGTTTATCTGGATTTTGAGATATTTGGTCAATGCTAAGTTTTATTAAGTGGGAATGGAGTCATACATCTTAACAAAGCACACACCGAGAGGAATGGGATGTATTCTTAACAACTTAAACAAAGAGAGTGTTGCCTTTGCAAACATCAGCAATTTGTTTTGCTTAAGTCAAGTCACTTTTTCCACTGCATTTGTTAGCTGACCTTTTAGAAGGACACATGAAGCAAGTGCTGGATAGGCACAACAGAAGCTGTGCACCTCAGCTTTCACACTCCCTTATCCTGTATTTCTAAAGGAAGAATTAAGGTTATTTCCTTGAGGCAGCCCATCTTCATATGTGCAGTGTTTTTGTAAAGTGGCTGCTGAGTAACTTGATCACAGCAGGATTAGCACATAAACTCAGTGGAAACATGCCTAGTATCCCTATTCCCAAAGTCCTCTGGCAACCTCAGGCTCCATTAAACAAAACAAAAACATGTCAGTAGTATCCAAAGATGGGATTCATTTCACCTGACTTCAGCTGCTTGAAAAATACACATATGGCTTCTGCTGTATTCCATGGGGAGCCACTGCTGTTGTGTGATTTCTCACAAACTTCTTAGACATGCACTCTGGCTGAAGGGGGAGCCTTGAAAGGCTAATTTAAACCAGAAACCTTCCTTTGAGATGGCTAAAGTCAGGTTAGCTAAATCCACCCCAGGGTTAATGTGCATTGATATTTTTCAGAATCTACAAACTTCCTCCAGAAGGAGAAGCCAAAAACCTCTTTAAAAGAAGCTGCCAGGTGTTTTTTCAAGGGGGTTGATATTTACCTCTGTTTATTAAATGGGCTCCCAAAGATAATGTTCTCCTCCACAGTTGCATTCAGCAGCCACGGCTTCTGAGCTGCATAAGCCACTGAGTATCTGTTTCTATTGTAGACAGATAAAGAGCATTAGTAAAAAGCAAAGCACCCGCATTATGGAATGTCTGAGAACCAGTTTTTTCAAAATTAATTTTATGAATGTGCATTCATAAAAATACAGGGAAACATATAGGCAAAGCAACTGTTACAGAAGAGAAGGGAAGAATTTTACATTAGATGCTTTTGTTAGAACAGCACCCACTCTCTCCCCTGATGGCAAAATCTACACTCTAGGTTGTATTCTATTCTACTATAAATGGCTGGTACCTACCTCAATTTAGTAACTGAAATTTCAATCCAAAGGCAAATTATAAATAATCAAAATTATTTAATTCTCACAAGAATAGTTATTTGGTATTTTTTTCTCTGACGTCAAAACAGGTAGTGAAAAGGCACTGTTCAAATGGCATCAGGACACTTGATTTGCTGCTTTCTGAAGTTTTAGATTACTTTATGTGGCCAGGCACATGAAATACTTTTTTCTCAGCAATTTTTTTTTCCTTTAAGTCTATTAGATCCTCAGTGGACTGACACGATATTGGAAAAGAGAACAGTTCAATACAGATTGGGAAAGAATCGCTACAGTCTCCCAAGTACTTATTAGATGTACTTCAAATGCATCTAAATACGTAATAAAATGTGTTCAATAGGCTTATGAATGTTCTTTACTTCTGGATGTTTTGCCTATGTATGGCAAAAGAGGTCATGTAATTTCAGACATTTTTCTGAGGTGCCCGAGATGTGTGAGGAAGGAGGTGTGAACTGGTATTGGCTTGTGGATCTGAACACTTATCTTCCTTCTCAGTCTGTTTGATGGTATTGCTTCAAACCAAACATTTGATATAACTTTGTATGTAAGCATCTAGGATTTGCTGTTGAGAGAGCGGGTGCTAGGGTATGAGAAATAGCTGGTTAGAAGCAGTCAGCAGTATCCTCAATATTTTAGTTTTAGCAGTTCAGTATGCACTAGTATGAAATATGTCCTCAGGATTATCAGGTAGCAAATCATGGTGTGGCTCCCAACCACAGCTATGTGTGCCACTACTTCTCTATCATTTATGACGTGTTTTTAGTTTAGCTTGTCCTTCTTTTAAACCTGCAGGCCCTTTCACTGAAGCCAGTGGTGGAGCCACCGCTTGACTTCAGCGGGAGCACAGCCGGTTCCCTTTGCACGCTGTGTGCCCTGCTGCATCACACAGCCGTCAAGCTGGGTTACAAGCAACACAAAACCCAGCGCTGATCAGAAAAGATGCAAACACATGGGAGGGTACACGTAATGGTGTCTTACATCTAGAGGCCCTGTCTTGCAAGATATGGGGCATGATAAACTCCCAGTGATGTCAAATGGGAGTTGGGAGCACTGAACATCTTTCAGGCAAGACTGAGGTAGTGGTACAATGGCTGGAGAAGATTGGGATCCACTGGATTTAACACAATCTGTCAGTTAATCCTATGGTAAATTATTATCGACATGGTAAGAAAACACAGAGATGGCCGAAGGGTACAAAGATGAAGGTTTGAGGAAATTCTGAAGAAATGAATGAGTGTATCATGATACACTAAAAACAGAAATAATACCTTCTGGATGCTTCAAAAGAAGGTTCAGTTTCATTTACACTGTAAGTTATGGTAAATGACATTTAGTTAGCAGAAAATACAGAGAATAACATTTTGCGCAAGTTTTCTATACAGGGAACCTGGAGTTAAGTACATATTTTAAGAACTCAACATCACTTTGGGTTTTTTTGTACTTAAAGGGAAAATAAACAAGGTCTAATTAAAAGTATATAACTTTTCTAAATACAACAGTTTCATCTCCATAGTGCATAGTGGCTAAACAGGCAAGTTATGTTGTTAGAAAATGTATTAAAAATGAAAAGTGTATTGTAAAACCTATTAAAAATTAAATTCTTAATATTGCCTGGGCAGATAAAAGGTCAACAAGCAATAAGTTAGCTTCTCCACACAGTTCTGCCAATGACCTGCAAAAGTTGGTAACTAATGTCAAATTTCTCCTGGAGCAAAGATAAGCTTTGCAGATACAATTTTGCAAGGTACAAACACACTTTTGCATTGGAACAGATTTTGAACCTGTTTATAGCAGTAAGGCTGCACCAAGCCATGCACTACAACGCCTAGGCTTTTCTTGTCAACCTCCACTTCATAAGGATCATATCCATGAAATACATTTTGAAGAACATGCAATGGCAGTAATGACATGAATGATTTTGCAGCTCCCTCTGTTTGTTAATTGACTTATTAACAGTGTTGAGGGCATGGAACGGCAGTCAAAGCAGTTCTGGACCAGCGATGGTGCTCGTGTCCAGGCATGGGCGACACATGACTGCAAAGTGCAAAACCTAAAAGAGTAAGTTTATGCCAGGTAAATGGAAACAGACATTAGAAGGGACTAGAAAAATGATATTAATGTGTTATTTGCCTGACTTAAAAAAAACCCAGACAAACATATCCTCCCCTCCCAAGCCTATGAATCCTCCAGATGTAATAATTTACTGCTGAGGCAGAAATGTCTGCTTGCCTGCTGGGATACCAGTAACTGCAGCTGCACTCGTGAGCAGAGGATCCAAGTCTGGCAAAGGGCATAAAAATTCTAATAGCAGAGCCCTCGTAATGCCAGTCTCCTGTGTTAAGTGTCTTCCCAAAATGCCAGAACTGAGACAGGTTGCTTTCTGTGCTGCACATCAGCTCTCTAAGAACTTTGATAATTCATGCCTCCTAAAGTGCACAAGCAGTGTGTTTCCTTCATGTACCAATCACCGGAAAAGATGTTACATCAGAGGTGAATAAGCCCTGTTGGTTATCTCAGAAGGGTCAGAGAGCCATAAACTGAGGCTCAAACCAGACATTGCTTCACCAAAATTCACCCTTTATTCAGCAGAAGTTTCCAGTCTTCTCTACAATGGAAAAAAGTTACAAGAAAGCAAAAGATTGAGTTTAATGAGATATTAAAAAGAGGTCAGAAATTAGGTCAAACCAAACAAAAAAGAAAAAAAAACTAAATTTCCTCTATTAAAAAACCCCGAACTTCTATCAGCAGAGCATTGCAATGGTAGAGAAAGGGATAATGCTTTTATGTATACGTTCGGGAGTGCCCTCTGAAGTACAATTTAACAAAAACTGGGCACAAGCCTTGCAAGACCCCTGGCAATTCCATACCAGATTTAATATGCTTGCCATTATAATCAAATTATCTGAACAAGCAAGGACTAATTTTAGGATCTCAGTTTCTTAAGATATTCTTCCTTGGTTAAAAATTTCATTCCATGCTTAGCTTGACAAATACATTTTAATTCTCACAAATGATGAGTAAGATTTCTGTGAGAACCCATGTTCATTAATAATCTCATGAATAAACACATATAAGACCTTTGCTGAGCTGGGGCCTTCACAAATAAGGGGATTAAATATTTGGTCTTGTACTTTATTACCCTACTGAATCTGAAAGAGTGATGTGATTGCAGGGCATGGGAGTAGGCTGAAACTAAAGCTCCTGAGGTTTCTAAAAAGAGTATTTTATTTGCCCGTGGGGATTAGTAATCTTTGCTCTAATTTCTTTATTTATTGAAATGTGATTATTTATACTGATTTTTATTCTGCATTATAAAATATACATACTCTCCAAAATAGGGCGTGGTAGGTTTAAGTCTGAAATGGTAGGAAAGACCAAACTGATTAGATTGATTATTTATTTTTATAAGATTTTGAATATATAAGCTGAAATAATACAGAAATGAATTTAAATCAAGGTTTTAAGGAAAAGTCAAAAAGAGACCTTGTTGAAGTTTGGACAACTTTTATGCTAACTCTGGATGTTTTAAAATAGACTAATGAATCTCTAATCAGGTCCAGATTCCCTCAGCTTAGAAAATGAAAATGAAGGAGAAAAAAGAGATACAAAATCTCTAGGATACCACTGCAATGGTGGAATGAACCATTTCCTCTGCTAATATATGCAGGAGATTTGAGGCAACACAAGTACTGATCACCTAGACAAATACTATCCAGCGGTTTGGAGGAATTTATTCCCGTCCCTGCAACCAGCCATAGCAGCACCGCAGCGCTAGCACGTGTGCTGACTTTGGCTACTGAGATTTATCTGGCTGACCATTTATCCACCTGCAGATAATGCCCTTCAGTGTTTTCTATGAGTTACTGTGGTTGTAACCGTTTGGTAAGTAGTTCTACCTGTAATCCTTCTGAGGGGAGCACTGACTTTTCCCAATTTTTCTTGAAGCCTTCCATAGCTTGAGGGCAGAACAGGCCATTTAGGAGGACTGATTTTGTAATTCTTGTGTTTCACACGTTTTTCACTTAGTACATAACAACCTGTTTGCACAGAAACCAGTTCAATGTACAGAGAAGGTATACCAAGTGAAGGGCTTCCACTTAGCCACTCTTCTTTGCCTGGTGGTCTGAGAAGATGGTTCCAACTGTTTGGCGTGGTATGGATGAGGGGAATACATGTGTCTGCATATTCCCCACATCTGTCCCTGTGTAGACTTACTAGTTAATAACTCAGATCTGAAACAGGCTCAGCTGAATCACTGCATCTGGCTAGCCTCATGCTTCAGTGTTTAGGAAGTCTCTCTAGCTGATTGCTCACTGGGAAAACAAAAGTTCCTTCTCTAAGGTTTGTAACGTATCTGAGGCATGTCTCGTATAACTGGGAAGAACTGAGATCTGGCCCATAAGATTTGCCCTGGCCAAGATCTCTTACAGAAAGATACACTAACACGGTTTCTTTCCCTAAAATCCCAAACCAGTGACAACCCTGGCAGTAGGACAGACAGCTCTTACTGCAGTCAACCACAACAGCAACCAGATATTCAAGCCCCATGATGGGCTTTCATAATGATGCATTGCAGGATTACCCCAATATAACTGGGGCTGAAATTTGATCCATCATTACTATTACTGTGTTGTTACACCTGAATTTGTTGGGGAATTCACCTAGCCTGCATTTCATCCCTGGATCAGTAGCTGCGTTAGTCATGCATGTGGAATCACATGGAAAGGGATTTAAGAGAGTAAATAGGACCTTTATTATGATTTTGTGAAGTACAGGATCCACTTAGTTAAATACCTGAAGTATCCTTCTGTATTCATCTGTCTGCCAGGCAGTCTGAAATTATCAGCAAAACATAACCATGTTTGCATCAGCTATACCACAGTACCACATTATAGTTTGCAATGAAAAAAAGTCACTCAGTAAGGCCTGAGATGCTTGCTAAAACCTGAGTTACCTGTGTGGTTATGTACAGACTGCTAATCAACTGACAATATGATCTTAATCCCTCTTGAACAATGTGAAATTTAACTAGTATTTCGTAATCTTTCTCTAGTATCTTTCTAAGATTTCTCTTTTTGTCTAATCTTCCTAATCCATACCTTTCTCTAGGACAAATTTGATTCTTTCTCAAAAATGTCTTTGAAAACAATTGTGAGAATAATTTCAAGGTACAATCTACTCACTCCTTGTATTTTCTTAAACTACTCAGAAAAAAAATGCCTGATTGTGAAGTCAAAATCTGCATCATATGTCTCAAAGAAATTAACTGAGCTAAGTCACATATTCTTCTTCCTTCAAAGCTTAAACTCACATATAATTAAACTAAAGTTAGTCTTGCCTTGGCTCCAACTGTACCTGCTACTCCAGTGAGATCATACGTTTAGAATAGCAGACAGTGAAATATGGCTGGGGAACAAAAAATGCCACACATACTAACACAGGAAAACCAAAAATATCCAGCCTGCAACACTGCTGTAAGAAAAAGATGACAAAGGTTACTATTCAAGGGATGGGGCAACAAAGTATTGGTCTCTGTGACAAAATTCACCCTTTCTCCTCAAAAAACTAATTAAGAAGAGTTTGGCTTGGTAGTTTTAAGGAAACAGAACTGATCTTTAAAACCAAAGAACAAGTCTTGGGGTTACAGCACATCCCTTCCACAGCCTCTGCCTGGCCTAGGCTGGAAGAGTGGTTGCTGCCCCACCTAGTCTCCCTTGGAAGTTCTCATTCACTGGGTCTGAATCCACATGGATGCCGAGGCCTGACCTGACTAGCAGTTCCCTCTTCAGCAACAGCTTCTTCAGAGCCTTTAGTCTTTAGGTATTTGGTGTCCTCAGGCTGCTTTCTGAACGTATTACTGTGAAGAGTAACACTGACTTCCATAGGCAAGGCTTGGGCAGTTACCAGGGAAGGGGAAAAGCATTGCTCTCGTGTTATTATATCACCTTTTTTTCTTCTAGCAGCAGCACCAATGAGTGGGAAAGACAGCCTTTCCTGTATGCTGGTACCCCACACGTACCACTCAACTGAGGAAGCTCCAGCCTGTCATGCTTTCACAGGTGTGTACAGGAGCAGCACAGCAACGCTGACTTCAATTATAGCGAGTACCATAAATCCAGAGCTGACTCCCACCACTGAAGACTATTGGATAACAGGAATAGTATATGCTTTCTATTCAGGTCATTTGCTAGGGCTAATATATTAGATATTAATCACCAGACTGTCCTCTTCCCCTTCCTGATGCGGTCTGCTCTGAACCGTGAACAGATCAGCAATGAAAATCCTTCATAAGTTTGCAGGTGATGCCTTCCAGAGAGGATCTGGGTGGTGATAATTATTTAACATGCAGTTCTGAGGCATGAAGTTTACATTTCTCACAGCAAAACCCAACTACCTCCTTCTTAAATGAATACAGCGATTAATAGCTATACGAAACATACTTGCTCCAGTGAACTTTTCCCTCCAGCGTCTGCATCTCTCCCAATATAGCAAGCAGAAGTGATGACTTGCCACATCCAACTTGACCCACAATCATTGTCATCTGACCTATGA
>VYZW01000337.1:7573-26068 GCA_013401315.1 Balaeniceps rex
CGAGATGATGAGTAGGGAAGATGAAGAAAATTTCTTAAACATCAAGGTTTTTTTCCTACCACATTTATAATTTATTGTTGCTTAGGCTGATAAATGGCACTAGTACCGAGTGCCATAACCAGAGGCAAGCGCGAGACATATGTTTAGTATAAAACGTCCTTGTTCCCCGATAATCGGGCAAGGCTAGAATTTGAGGTGGGGAGACAGGTAGACATCCACCGAGATGTATCCTAAAGCAGGGGCCCCAAAGAGATCCTGCCCACTCCTCCGTTCTTCTCTTTGCACTTGAAACATGAAAAAAAGTCTCATGGTGGTTTTAAATAGAAATAAAATTTATACACCGTTAACAGCCAAAGCACGACACGAGAGCCAGTAAGCAACTCTACTATGGTCCAGCCATTACTCCAAGTGCACTCTGTATGTCCTCAGAAATTTATTTATAAAGCATTTTCTCTTTCCTCCCTCCTTGTACAATGGACACAGAGCATGACAGTTTTTAAATGACAAATCAATACAGAGAGCTCTAAAAACCAAATCATATTACAGCTGCATTAGAAATTTTCTTGGACTGAGGCTCATGAAGTATTGAATATTTTCAATTACTCTTCTTCCTCCTTCTCCAGCTGACATAAGAGTTCCCGAGTCGGATGTAAAAATCTGCTTCATGAAGCAGTTTAAGGCTTTTTCTTCTTTTTAGCAGATAAAAGAAAATTTGCGAACAACAAGCGAACCTAAACCAACGGCTGCAGTAAGTGCATCACACAAAACTGGTAGACCAGTTTGGAAGAGTTTCCATTTAACAACATCTGTACTCCATTTATCTCCAGGAGTGTGAAGAAAGGGCATCCCTTCGAAATATACTTCAGTACAGTGGATTAAAGGGTTAGAAGCTAGAAAAATAGTACAGCTAAACTGGAGCTCCTTCCTCCAATTTAAGAGCTGATCTGAGCTTAGGGAAGAGACTGTTTCTTGACACCATCAAGCAGCACGGCTTAGGAAGGCAACCTTGGGCTCATCTCCCCAGGAACCATAAAAGCACTAGTCAGAAGGTGCAGGTCAGACTCCACCAAAGCAGTAATTCGAGCTGTAGGTCATGATGCAAGTGTCTCCTCTTCCTCCATCCCACATCTCATGTTAGCAGTCACCTCAGCAAGCCGGACACCCACAAGCACGTCTTTCCTCTCCCTGGAAACCTACCAGGTTTCTAAGCTTTAGGCTCTGAAAAGCATGAGAAGAGATTTCAAAGTACCAATACACTGGGTTTTTTTTTTTTTTAAAATGTACAGAGGCTCCTCAGAACCCTTCCCTTAAATGAGAAAAGGGATGGGATGTGCTTCGAGCTGTCCTGCCATCTCACCTCCCAGCCCCTACAACAAAAGGGGTGCTTAGAAGAAGATGGCTAGGAGATGAGATCCCCCCACACTTTGTCATTTCTATTTCTGTGTCCTGCCACACTTGGATTTTAACTCAAGTTCTTTGTGTCTTTTGATCTTCTGTATCAAACGGCTTGCTGCATTAAGACTTCATTATGTTTCCTAGCCAAAAATACTCCAAGTATCTCAACAGCTCTGCTATGAAAGGCAGCATTTAGTCCTCAGGAGAACAGACTTTCACAGGAAGAAAGTAGTGTACAGCTTCAGCTACAAGCAACATCAGGAGAGCTTTGTTTTAATCTTCCTCCCCCACTGATATCGATCAGGATCTACAATCAAGGTAGCAAGCGCAGAGCCCAACTCGTAATGAGTTCTACTTTGTCTGTCTATTTAAGTTTTATTCATTTTGCCTTTGCAATGGTGCAATCACTGTAGGTTCAGTCTGATGGCTTTTCTAAAGCAACAGAGATACTTAACCTTCAAATAATTCCCTTCACATTACAGCCCTTTATTTTTCCCCTCCTCGTTCATCCTTGCAAACCCTTCAGTCAATGCTGAGGAAAAAAAAAAGCAATAAATTGGACAGTGCTGTGCATCATTTCCAAGCGTTCAATAGACAGTTGTTGTTTGATACGGTCTGTAAAATAATGTCCCCCAACTGCAGCTAGCATCCAATTTTTATCACTGAATACTAGCACTGGACTTTTTGTGGTGGCTGGATACCATCACTTTGTTGCTTTCTAAAAAAAAAGACCCTCACTTCCAGCTTTGAGCGTATATGAAACATTTCTAGGGGAAGCGTTAGTCTACAATACAAACTTCTGTTCATTGAGAAGGATTGGGAACATCTGCCTCTGTTCTGGGGCATCCTCAGCCCATCTTTCTGTACTTCAGTACGATCAGCCTCTCCCTTTGGCATCTTGCCCGTGAACGCACAGTTCACTTCTCTCTCAACTGTTCAGGATGAATGACAATACCTCTTCCCCGACCTCAAGTTTTTCCTTTTGAGTTTTTGGTTCTATGAAGCAGAGAGAACAAGAGCTACAGGATCCTCAAATACCAACGCCAACTGTATCGTTAATAGCAGCTCAGAAGGGAGAGTGAGGGAAATGCCGAGAGCACAGCTACTTCCAGCAAAATAACCCGTCACGCAGCAAAGCGGAGATGAGCACACAGGAGTAACCCTGGGCATTTCACCCCGAGAAACAGAGTGGAGTTGGCCGTGTTATTTCCACTCCCTTGAGTAGAAAATTGCAACTGCACAGAAGGCGGCTAGCGGCGATATAGATTTGTTAACCTGTCCTACTCCCTGCTCAGACAGCTCTTCTTGCTATGTGACATATGGAAACCTTCTAACATTTACCTGAAGTCTTCCACTTAGTTTTTGCTTATAAAGCAATCATCCTTCACATTATTTCCAAGCTGAGAGGACGTTATCTTTCATAAGACTGACTGCATGAGCAGATGCAAAGAGCATTTGCTAAACAGTTTGAACGGCGCTTTGCGCAAGTCAAATTACTCCGAGTCACAGTTAACTCCAATCATCCAGTTACCCACGCCAGGCTTCAGCTGGAGCTTGTCTGCAGACCTCTGGGGCAGACAGAATTATTTTTCAATAGTTTTTCCTCCTACACCACCCCTGTTCATCCTTCTAGTTTTGACAGTACTTGTACCGAGGTATACGCCATTCTTGCTCCGGTAGTTTCTACGTATACCTTACCAGTGCAAAAAGGGATATTATACATTTATGTTACTACAGCCAATATTTGCCTCCATGCCAAAAGACCCGTACAAGATTCTTGCTTACAAAGTTTGTCCGGTCCACTCTAGATCCTACCACTTCAGGCAAATCTCCAGGGTAGCAACTCTTAAGCTTACGTATTTCTGCACTGCCTAACCCAATACCTCGAAGGCATCCCTAATTGCATGACTTTCCAGGACAAGAATGGCTAAAAAAAAAACCACCCCAAAAAAACCAACAACCCCTGGAAGAGACATTAACTCTCCCTATATTCGCCCTGAATTAAGTTTTGCTGGAATATTATTACGTTCTCTGCTTTCACTATTGTACCCAAATGATTTCTCTCAGAGTTGCATTAAAGACAATGCATTAAATACAAGTATCATTTAGGAACCCAGCAGCCACTTAGGAATTGAGTGCTGTCCGTGTCCTCATCACAACCACATCGAACTTCACTGCGTTTCCCAAGCCTGCACTCCGCTTCATTCCTTATCACTATCAAAAAGCCTCTACGTTCCCCTTGCCGCACGCAACTTTGATGCGTAGCCTGGAGCATCCTCTCCCTCCTTCACATCCATTTTTCTTCATGCTAGTTTACGTCCCTCTGTGTTAACACTACGGTTATGCTGGTTTCCCCTCATATTTCTACTGTGCCAATCAATCCTGTCTTCCTGACACACCACCTTGCCCCTACTACTTATTACCTCTACAGGGCTGAAGTCATTTATTGCTCATTCCTTTATCTTCTACTTGCTGACCCCTCTTCTTTGACAGACCTTTGCAGGTTTTTGTAGCCCTCTTGGACATTTGCGCCTTTCTGTTCCCAGACTAAACACCTCTTAGGGATGTATCAGAAAGAAAAATATGATTACACAACCCTGAAGTGGGTAGGTCACTCAGCACGGACGCTGCTCGAGTCAAAACAGGCTTAAAATTTCACACAGGCTTAAAATTTCACGTAGCCTTAAATTCTTACTAAGCTAAAACCAGTTAAGTTAGCATCATAGAATGCTTTGGGTTGGAAGGGACCTTCAGAGGTCATCTAGGCCAACCAAGAGGTCATCTAGCCCAACCAAGTTAAAAGGTAACATCAGAAAACTAGCTCAAACAGTCACGTCTTGCCTTAAAGGGTGCTATGGACAGATGTTCTTAGAGTTTCATAGACCAGGAAGTGCAGTTTTTAATTGCAGTGATCAATGGCAATCAGTTAATTGGATCTTGCCTTCCAGCAGCCAATTCCTCACCTTCCCGGCAAGAGGGTTCATGTTATAACACGGCTGGGATACTTACTAGTATGAAACACTCTCTGGATATACTGTTAAATGCTACGGACCAAGTTACCTTGTCCATAACTTCATTGCAGCTGCTAATTTGTGTCCACACTAGAGAGCTAACGAGGAAGGGAAGGTCTCCTTCTACCTCCTGGAGGGAGCTGTGACTTTGCCTCCCACAAAGGCTGCCTTTAAAAACCAGGAGATAACCAGCCTTTGCATAGCTCCAGGATAAAGATCTTCCAAGAGTCTACCCACAGAAGAGCATGGCAATTATATTTCAGCAAACTGTAGGATTAAAATATCACTTAGGGAACGGGAAAATAAAGGATACTTAGCAATATTTAAGATCCAGATACTTAAACCATTAGGAGATATTCACCTCAAAGATATTTGAGCTCGTGTGCTCCCAACACAGTCAAGATATGTACTAGAGCTTTGTTAAGAGGACACTAGGATCACCGAAAATACTAGCCTTTTCTTTGCGCCACCCTGCCAGAGTCCAGTCCCCTTAAAAATCTCTACCATCAGTCACAAAACCCTTTGCAGCTACGTAAAGTCACGGACCCAGAGCTGTGGTTGCTACGTACCGATCTCCCAGGACCACAGAAGATGAAGACAAGGTCCACCGTCAGGAGACAGGATACTGGGCTAGTAAACCTTTGCTCCAACTTGGTATAAACAATCCTACTTAAGCTCCCTTCCCTCCTGAATTCATGCCTAAGCCCAAGCCTAGGGCATTAAATCTCAGACATTGCCCCCAAAGAGGTAAAGAGGTTTCATGCCAGATTGCGGGGAGACCTTATTGCGGCCTTTCAGTACTTAAAAGGGTGATGGTTTTAAACTAAAGGAGGAGAGATTTAGGCTAGATATAAGGAAGAAATGTTTTACACTGAGGGTGGTGAAGCACTGGAAGGGGTTGCCCAGAGAGGTGGTGGAGGCCCCATCCCTAGAAACATTCCAGGTCAGGTTGGACGGGGCTCTGAGCAACCTGATCTGGTTAAAGATGTCCCTGCTCACTGCAGGGGGGTTGGACTGGATGACCTCTAAAGGTCCCTTCCAACCCAAAGCATTCGATGATTCTATGATTCCCAGCTGAAGTCAGTCTCCAACGTGGCTCAGCGTTGACACCGTACAACATCACTGGTCCCTCATACCTACCGTCCTGCAGAGAGGTGTGGGAATCTGCAGCTAAAAAGCAGGGCAGCTGATACTACCCAAAACCTCACTTTATTCCTCATTTCGGGGTGCAGCGACTGTGTTCCATCTAGGGCAGGTGGCTGGCCTTCAGGGTACCAAACTTCAGGGTTTTAAGGCCTCTGTGATGCAATTCTGCATCACAAATCCCACCTGAGGCAGCTTTGGTTTTTAGCCACGATATACTGCAATCGGAGCAAGCTGTGTACCATAATCATACAAATGCACTAACAAACTTGGGAGACTTTAATCTCAGTTTTGGTATCTTAACATGGTATTAGTACCTCTTTTAGTAATTTCAATCAACAGATTACCAGAAAACTTCTAACCTTTCAAATCCCTGGCTAAAAATCATTTAATCTCTATTTGTAAAACAATCAGCGCAGCGAGACTGAACTAGAACTCACCCCAAATATTCTTAATTTCAGCGCCAGGTCCTCAAGATGAACACGAGTCTCTGACCACTTTGGGATAAATCCCACGGCTGTATTCAGAACTGTAGGTCAGCACTTTGAGCGCTGACTTTAAGTTGTCAATATACTGAAGAATCAAGGGGGAAAAAAAAATATTCTAGAGCCAAGACAGCATTTTGTTAAAAAGAGATTCTGCTCCTAGGCAAGATCCCAGTAGCCACGCAAAATTGAGTTGAATGACTGGGGACAAGATGAAAGTAGTTACGTGACAGCCGCTTTCCTGCCATGCAGACGCTTAAGCCGAAGGTCCACCTTGGGATGGGACCCGAAAACGCCGAGATAATCCTGAGGGTTAAACGATTTCTGTCATACAGGATAGTCTGAAATGCATTACGAAAAGAGAAAGCAAGCATTCGTATTGCAGTTATGTGGGTGGAGGGAGAGATACGAGTCATTGATTGCCTTTAATTACATCGATGTGCAGATCTGCAGCCTTCTCCAGTAGCCTCCGTAGGTCCCTTTTCCAAGCTCAGAAGTTCTCCAGAACGAAACCAACTCCCGGACATCCGTTCACAGCACTAGCATATCAAATACACTGCTCTAGCCTCAATTTTCCCCATTTGGGTATTTTGAATCTTTCCTTTTGGTGAAAGGGAGCAAAGGAGGGAATCGGAATTCAAGTCTTAGCAGTGAGATCTGAAACAGAGAGGGACTACTCTTAAGCTCAGTCTATTTAGCTTTGAAACTAGCTTGTAGCATCTAACCCCAGAGTGCCAAAACAAAGTATTTTTGTTTCGGTTTGGACTGTACGGGCAGCTACGCATCATGTTTGCAGCTCTCCATGCTAATGAAAAGCAAGCATGCTTCCGTTCTGAAGGCTTGCCTTGTCATCAGCCACCAGTAGGGTGCTTTGAAGCACGCAGTTATACTACAAGACACAAGACTTATCTGTAGTGCCCGAGTAGACTTGCTTCATATGTAAGTATTCCTGCAAAATCATACCCCAAAAAGGTTGCTTTCTCCCTATTTAAAAGTCTTAATGGAAGATATTTGCACTGCACGGGGGGAAAATTTATACAGTGTTATCTGCAAGTGTGTTTTTAGCCACATTAGCTGTGTGCTCTAAGTGCAGATGGAGAGACATATGCCAGGAGTATCCAAAAGTACCTATAGAGATTTTTATATTTTCCCTATTGCTAAAAGGATAGGCACCTCAAGATTCAAATGGCGATGGACCCCTCCATTTAGTTATAAGACACATTGATTCACTAAAGTAACGTGCTCGAGGAACAGTCAAATAACGTGCGCAGCGGCGCACGGGCAAGAGCTGATGGAAAGTTCATCCATATTCAGGGAAGATCAAGCAAGACTGTTTATGACAGCACTGCATCCCAAACGGATAGCCACTGCCCGTGAACTCCCGCCAAACTTTCCTTCATGTTTTTGGAGCGCTATCTCCAACAGTCTTTGATCCAACAAGGCCAAGTGCAAGGTCCTGCACCTGGGTCGGGGCAACCCCCGATATCAATACAGGCTGGGAGATGAGGGGATGGAGAGCAGCCCTGCGGAGAAGGACTTGGGGGTACTGGTGGATGAAAAGCTGGACATGAGCCAGCAGTGTGCGCTCACAGCCCAGAAGGCCAAGCGTATCCTGGGCTGCATCCCCAGCAGCGTGGCCAGCAGGTCGAGGGAGGGGATTCTGCCCCTCTGCTCTGCTCTGGGGAGACCTCACCTGGAGCCCTGCGTCCAGCTCTGGAGCCCTCAGCACAAGAAGGACATGGAGCTGTTGGAGCGGGTCCAGAGGAGGCCACAAAAATGATGCGAGGGCTGGAGCCCCTCTGCTACGAGGCCAGGCTGAGAGAGTTGGGGCTGTTCAGCCTGGAGAAGAGAAGGCTGCGGGGAGACCTTAGTGCGGCCTTGCAGTGCTTCAAGGGGGCCTAGAGGAAAGATGGGGACAGGCTTTTTAGCAAGGCCTGTGGTGACAGGACAAGGGGTGATGGTTTTAAACTAAAGGAGGAGAGATTTAGGCTGGATATAAGGAAGAAATGTTTTACACTGAGGGTGGTGAAGCACTGGAAGGGGTTGCCCAGAGAGGTGGTGGAGGCCCCATCCCTGGAAACATTGCAGGTGAGGTTGGAGGGGGCTCTGAGCAACCTGATCTGGTTAAAGATGTCCCTGCTCCCTGCAGGGGGGTTGGACTGGATGACCTCTAAAGGTCCCTTCCAAACCAAAGCATTCGATGATTCACTTTTGGAGCAACTTTCAACAGATTCCCAATTAATAGATGGGAACATTCACAAGTACACCTATCAGTACCAGCCACGGTGAGACGAATATAACCTGTGGCTTACAGGACTGGATCAGAGGCTTCTTACGTAGAGGAGCATCTGACAACAGAGGGTTCTGCTGCCAAACCTGTTCCTCCTGCACACCAAGCTTGGTTTCTACCAAGGGTTTGTATTAGCCTGCTCTTTGGACTGTCATCTTTCCAGAAGACAACACGGGGGATTGTGGAGATGACAAAACAAGTCCTGGTTTCCCCCCACTGCATTATCCAGTGTTCCTCTTATAGTCTTCTCCACACAAGGCCTCCTCACCCTCATTCTGTGCTCTCCTTTTAGTAGTGAACGGTCAGCCTTGTTCCCAGACCCGACTTTTCATTCTCCAGAACAAGACCCTACTTTTTGACACTGTTAAGACAAATTCATAGAAGAGCTGCTTTTGTTAGGCGTCTTTGCCTCAGCTTGGAAGCCCATCCCATGGCAGTGAAACGGAACGGTGAGGGAACATCAGCATTATACACAGAGGTGATGCAGAGGTGCAGGGATTTGCCAAGAAATCATTTATTCTTAAGAAAAAGCTACAACAACCAAAGTTGTTGAATTTCTAGAACACGTGTTGAGTAAGGCAGGCATTGTACCTGCCCAATCCAGGTGGCTTTAAAACCCTGATCAACACATTCAGAGCAAGTCTCTTCTTACAGAGCCTATTCCCACCTCTATATGTAATGAAAAACCCTGTCCACGCACCTTCTCCCTTCCAGCTGAAGAAAGGTGCATTGCTTAGGCGAGCTCCAGTTTGACAGAAAAATAATTACTGCAGAGGCGCTTGTCATGGTTTGAAGTTCTAGGCACATTACTTACCTTGAAGAAAAGCCTAGAGAACTTCCTACTAAAAAAAAAATAAGTCTAAACCAGAAAATGTGCTAAGGTGTTCCCTAAACCACTGTGGTTTTTTTTTTTTTTCCTCCAGTGGAGGGATATTTTTTGAGCACATGCTCCACCCACTTCCACACACACGATCCACTGCACTGAACAGTCACACTACAGTATAGATTCCTCAAGGTGACATTAAGGAGACGTTCGATATGCGGAACTAGAAGGGGAAAAGAAAGGGCTTCTAAATGAAAGCAGTGTTGATGTATTCATTTGCAATTTTTCCTTACAGCCTTACAGCAGTGCTGTTGGGAGCTCTGACAGATTCAACAGCATCTCTTGAAAATGGCACAGAAGGCGGAAGTAGGGAACCGAATGTTCTCTGCAGCCTTGGGTGGGGTAGGGGGGGGTGTAATGAAAGCCTTTTTAACCTGAAATTTAAAAAAACAAAGAGCTTCCTGCACGCTTTTGCCACCCCACTGCTCAATTTCATCAAGCCACACTCAATTAGGGAAACACTCATCATGACGCAAGCTGCTCTGGTCCTGGCATCATCCACGCAGGAGACTGCAAGTCAGCAACGCAAGACCTCCACCCCAGCTGAGCCTGAGCAAGCAGAGCTTCTCATCCACGCACGGCAGAGCCTGCGTCAGGGAAGCTCCACCAAGGTCCAGCACCTCACCGGCAGCGTTGCGCAACTTCTGCGTCGGAGCTGGATTACCATCGAGGCAGCTCGGAGCACAAGGAGAGCAAATGTCGGCTTGCAGCCTTCTCCAGAAACATACCTTTGGTGGCCACTGCTCAGCCAGTCCCAGTGCAGAGCTCTGGATGGAGATCCTTCTAACCTGCATCCATTCAATAATTAAAGGGGGATTCTAAGAAAGATGGGGACAGACTTTTTAGTAGGGCCTGTAGCAACAGGACAAGGGGTAATGCTTTTAAACTAAAATAGGGTAGGGTTAGACCAGACATAAGGAAGACATTTTTTTACGCTGAGGGTGGCGAGACACTGGACCAGGTTGCCCAGAGAGGTGGTAGATGCCCCATCCCTGGAAACATTCCAGGTCAGGTTGGACGGGGCTCTGAGCAACCTGATCAAGTTGAAGATGTCCCTGCCTATGGCAGGGGGGTCGGACTGGATGGCCTTGAAAGGTCCCTTCCAACCCAAACCATTCGATGATTCTAAATGGCAAGTCCCAATGCAGGGGGGTTGGACTAGATGACCTCTAAAGGCCCCTTCCAACCCAAAGCACTCTATGATTCTATGATAACTCTGGATGGAGAGCCTCCTAAATGGCAAGTCCTGCCTAGTGCAAGGAAGCAAAGAAGCACCTTCCTGCTCTCTCCAAAGCCAGGCAGAGGGGAAAAAAACCCTGAGCTCTAACAATCCCGGTGCTTTGATATCAATCCTGGATGTAGACTGGCATACTGAGATTATGCCTGCTCTTATTTGCCAGAGCAGGCCTTAGGTAGAGGTCAAAAAGTTGAAGGGAAGGTTTCTTAGGAACTGGAGAGGTAGAGGAAGCGTCGCCTTTCAAATAAGCATTGAGATACATTGCCATGAAGGAGAAAAGCAAGAAACCCACCGGGGATGTTGCAAAGGGGACGGGTTTCAAATCACTCAGACCTCAGTCTCCTTCCCACCTTGGAAAGGAAAACCGCATCAAAAAAACACCAAGCTTGCCGCATGAACGGCTCCTTTAGGCGTTCAGCTGCCAGCGCTGCAGATGTCCTTGAGAGACAACCACCAGAAGCCCGAGGTAGCTACTGCGACTTGAGCAATCTCTTGTTCTCTTCCCCACGCTCCCTTTTTGCGGGTTGCCAGGGACCGTGGGGAGCCAGCCTGCTCCCTTCTCTGTACAGCAACTGGATTTAACTCCAGCGAGGGCTGAAAAGATGATCTCAACTCCAAAAAAAAAAACCCCCAAGCAGCAAGTAGCAGAGGTCACGCTCAGCCAAGGGGATGCAAAACAGAGAATCAGAGTCCAGCAGCCTCAGCAAACAACCTCCTCCGTGCTCATTTCACCCAAATCCCACTACTTTTCTGGGAAGTGGAAGAAAACCACACGCCTCGCCGAGAGCCTGCTGATCTGGTCAGAGATGCATGCACACAGATCCCTCAACTCCTCTGCTCCAAACAGTGATTTTTCTGCCTGGTGGTTTCCCCCCTCCTCCTCCTAATTCTTCCCAAATGTTCCTGACCACATTAAATGTTGCCAGAGTAAGAGGCGTTTGTGTTTTTGTTATATTTTTTTAAAGCCTCAGCCACCGCCGTGCACCAGGCACGTGGAGAAGGCTCTACAGGATTTCTCCTATCCCTGCCTTTGAGGGGACATGGATTCACAGATGCACATGTTAGATTAAAGGGAGCAAAGAAGCTTATGAAGCACAACAACATCATCCAGAAAGCCAACTTCAGGTCGGCAACAGGATTCAGAAAGTACTTAAGAGACAGCTTAATTACTAATAAAACCGATGATACATCCGTATAGCCTCCAAAGCCTCGCGTGTGCGCTCGGTGCGCTGCTCGGCCAGCTTGAGACGCGTTCCTCAACGTGAGTAATTTAACAGATGGACACCAAAAAAAACCCACCCACCCCCAGCATACCGAAAGGAAGGAAGACGGGCTCTTCAAGAAGCAGCATTTTCTCTTTCGAGCCCATGTGTAACTCTGCATCTCAGCACACTGCCAGGGACAGCGCGTTGCTGTTTCACTTGTAGTCTTTTAGAGGATTTGGACTTCAAAAGAGGGACTGTTTGTCTAAACATCGCAGACAGACAGTGGGTTGACTCTAGAAACCTGAATTCCACCATTATTTAAACACGCCCTATTGTCCATCCTTCTCTTCTAGAAAGGAAACTGCCACATCGCAGTCAATAAGCGATTGCACTTTTCCATCTAATGCAATGATCTCTCCCGTGCGCGAAGTGCTCTCAGGCTTGCAAGAAGCGCTACAGAAAGATCGATAAAAATCATAATACTATAGCTTCAATTCGCAGAGTAAGTAACGTTTCTGGATGGTAAAAAGCTTGGGTTTCCAAACACGTTGCCCGTGGAAGTCATTTACATTCAAGCAGAGCGCAGAGCAGAGAGGGAAGATCAATAAAAATGCAGCGAGGCAGACAGAGAAATGTCATCACCTCGGGAAGAGGCAGCCCAGAAACCGCGTGCATCTGACAAGAGCACAAATGGACCAGACACGTGTGTTTTCTGTAGGGGCTACACCATAAGGAAGGCGTCTAGCTTCAACGCAGAGAATTTTCTATACTCCTCAGTGGTAAAGAGGAAGGGGGCTGCACGGGCAAAACCAGCCGCAGCCCAGAGAGCTGAGATCCCAGGCTCCAGTATCACTTTACTGCACGACTTTTGATACATCGAGGTCTCTTCTCATCTGTAGAATGGGAACAGCACTTCACATACTTTTTTTTTATATATATATATATATATATACATATAAGCAGATGCAGAATATGCCCATCCTCAGCACTACAGCAAGGTCAGAAATCCAAAGTTTCCGTATGCAACACTGCCTTTTTATCCAATGTTTGCTGAGGTTTTTACCCTATTTTATAATCCCAGTCCCTACGCACAGCACTATTATAAGAGAAGAGCAGCCTGCAAACCACCTTTAGGTCAGGTATCGACTGATCCCGGGCTGGCTAAGTCACCGGTGGCCGTAACACCGGCAATCTCGCAGGCATCCTTCCTCTACGCCACATCCAAGCCCAGATATCACTAATCCCCTGCTCCTTACACCCTTCCCTCCCTTCCAGTAAGGGCTTTCTTCCCAGTCAAACCGTGTTTTAAAAAGTCAGCACTAACGAGCAAACTTTAACATTAACCAGAAGTCAAAAAGCTCTGCTCCATACCGGAAACATAACTTACAATCAATGTTCAATCCAGGAACAAAACCTTCTAGGATCACACTGTCTGTAAAATACAATAAGCAAAGCCTTCTCCCTCTGACAGTCTATTTCAGGCCTCATTTGCTGCAAGTTTTACGAGATGTTAATCAACAATCAAAAATTTCCACATCTTTCACTGCAGGAAGAGCAGTTTCTGCTCTCTAAATTACACCACTGGGTTACTACACGTCACAGTTAATGAGCCCTCTCTGCCCGTTCCCATCTCCTTCCCATTTATTGTTTAAAAATACTTTAACAATTTGAAAACAATTTTTTTTTTCTTTCATTTGAGAGCGCAGAGATGAAGATATCCAGTTGCCTGCCAACCAGCTGGGACAGTACCGAAAGTCAGAGCGATGCATTTGGCTCCCTAAAAATTGGGCGTCCATAAGGACTGCCGCTCGCAGAGCTGTTTGTGAGAACGCTTTTAAAGGGCGGGAGCAGCCCCAGCAGCAAGAGGAGGAAAATAAATACAATCACCAGATCTATTAAGGCCAGAGAAACAGGCGAGGGATGCAGAATTTGAGAATCGAGGCACCTCCCATTGTAACAGCACAATGTGGCTCTTTCACTGCTAGCCAGGAGCTGGTAAACCGAGAGAACCAGCTTTGGGGGTTCCTGCGAACAATTTGAGGAGTAACGACTAATTCCAAGGGCACGGTGCAGATGCTATCTATAGAGAATGCTCCACTTCTCAGCACCTGGAGTACATTTATCCCTCGTTTTCTTCTTGGCAACTGGAATTAAAAATAGCCAGCCTGGATTAGTTGCAAAGTGAAAAAAGTGTTACAGCAGAAATGTTTATTTTTGAGACAGAGGAGGAAGAGGAAAGGTCTAGGTTCAATGCGTTATCTAGAGCATGTAAGGAAATAATCACTGAAGCAAAAATGCAGGAGGGAGAGCATGGCTGCTGAAGACAGGAACAAGAAATTATTTTTTAAAGGTACTGGAGGGAAGAGGTCATCGTAACACACATGGTGATCTTAATCAGTAGCCAAAATGAAGTTCTCGCTGATATTTATAATCTGGGGCAAACATGTTTGAATAAGCATGCCATAAAAACGCTGCGGTACAGTGACAGTGGCTACAGTCAAGGCTAAAAATCCTACCCCTGATGATTTACCCCCAGAACCAGCCCCCTCCGCGGCTCTGCTGCGCTGTCAGGGAACCTGCGGCCCTACCGGATCATACATGAATTTTTACTCCTGGAATCAGCCCAGTCCCTGCAGACTTCTCGGTTGTACTTAGTGGTTTCGTTTCGGTTTGTGGGTTTTTGTTTAAAGGTTGTCAGGTAGGGGTTTTGTTTGTTTGTTTTTGTTTTAAGTCGTGTATATACACGAGTTACTAGAGGTGAGGTTCTAAAACCTTCATCTTTCAGAAGAGGAACAACACACCACAAGCCTTTGGTCTTAATAAGAGTGGATTGCCAGAATGGTTTGAGGACTTGAGCCTTGCCTGAACTGGTCTTAAACCAAGATACCTACTCATGAGACACGATGTCTGCTATCTAGATTATAGTTTACCTAGAAACTTACCCAGAAAAACCTGCTCTGGATCTTCAGCTTCACCAGCCTAAATGCAGATTGAGCAGTCAGAGCAGACCGACCCAGGAGAAATAATGGTCAGGTCAGTTGACCTGAAGAAGGAGAAGCCACCACAGGACTCTGCTGGAACAGGGATTTAGGAAGCCGCTCCTATCTAAAAGCAATTACTTTGTGGGGGGGGAAGTCGTCTACACCAACACGCTGCACGTTTCTACAGCTCAAGACTTCAACCCCACGAACATTTCCCGGATGACAACCCCCACGTAGTGACAGCAGCTGACGGCGTGCAGCTGAAGGACTTGTTCAAGACCAAAGTACCTTCTGTACCTTCAGATCCAGGAACAAGAACTGTCGATTCACCTAATCCTCCGGGATAGCTCCTCGCGAGGCTTTAAACAAGCACAAAGTTGAGACAACTCCTTCCCTGGAGCTCTGCCCGAGAACGTCAGGCTTATCCTTAGAGAGGACCTACATGATGCAACAGGCCTCCTCCACCTTCCTACTAATGAAGGGTCACGTTTGTCCGTACAACAAGATTTTTCTGATGCTTTGTCCAGTCTAAGCTGAAACATTTCAGCGAACAAGACTCCAACACGCAGCCTGGACATCCCTTATCCCTCCCTGGGAGCGTTCAAGGCCAGGTTGGATGAGGCTTGGAGCAACCTGGTCTAGTGGAAGGTGTCCCTGCCCGTGACAGGGGGGTTGGAACTAGATGAGCTTTAAGGTCCCTTCCAACCCAAACCCTTCTATGATCCTGCCAGGACCGGCTTAAGGATTTTGGAGACTCGGAGTCCTAATTGAGAGATGAGTTGCGGATATCACAACCATAGGCAATAAGGCAGCTTTCAACTGCTGAAAGCCACAGCTCTAAAGATAAGAGTTATGTACAGACAGGCTGCTGATATTGTCCCAGATTTGACCTCTTTTTTTTTTTTTAATATTAAAGAAGTGGAGGAGCAGCTCTGTAAACCGGCAAGCAAAACAAACACCCACCAGATCTACGACCAGCAGCACCGCGCTCCCGAGCTGCTCTGCCCTTGCGCAGGGCTATTTGACAACACATGCCCAGGAGGTCTGATGTCAAACCGATCGCGCACGCGCAGCTGTTATTTTCCTATTTTTCAGAAGCCAGGCATGCAGAAAAAGCACGCTTTTTCCATCAAATACTTCTTTAAAAAAAAAATTATTATTTTAGACAGGATCTGGGCTTTGACTACATTATCTAAAGTGTCTGGAAACCCTAGAACTAGCTTCTCCAACCCATCAGCTTTCTCAAGCATCAGGTCTAGGCCTTATATTCTTGCTTCCAGATGATGCTATCTCACCACTCGTATCATTATAACCCACAGTCACAGGTCCAAAATGCCCAATATAGGCTAGGAAGGAGGCAGAAGGGATATATTTTTAAATCAGAATAAAAAGCTGGCCTTGCTATCCACACAACCTACATCATCTCACTGCTCTTATGTTGCCAGGTTCGTTAGCGTACATAAACATATCTTCATTAATCTTCATAAAGCTGGTCAAGAGTATGTCCAGCATCACTGTCAAGTTTAAGAGCTGCAGCAGCTGTCTAGGACTAACCATAAAACCCACTTCGTGGTTGCAACCAGGGTAGAAAGTGCCTCCTGTCCCAAGAGGAGAGGAGCAGAAAAAAAAAAATTCCCAAAATCAACATAAAAACTGTGCACCCACCAACCGCACGCTCAGCACCACGGGTATCAGGAAAATCCTTTGTGAAACGCAACGTCGGACAGGATTTGCACAACCTTCAACAGTCCAGACTCAAGCAGTCTCCTGCTCCTTCTCTGACCCCTTCTCGCTCCCACCACCCCAACGCAACAACCCGGGAGCAAGTCCCATGGCACGCAACAGCAGGACCGTCCCAGCACAGGCACAGCCGGCACCCAGTTTAACCACATTTATCCTCCTGCATCTATTCACCCACCTTTTACTCAGCTGCAAGCTACGGAGCTCTGGGCTCTTGGCCAACTGGCTGCACCTCCTCTCCCTCGCTCCCTCAGAGCTGCAGGTTACAGGAGACTATGGCATTTCTGCTTCTCTTATTAGGATAGTTAACGACCTAATTTAAGCCATGGAGAGTATACCCAGGAATTAAGAGTTACAGGCTCCTCCAAGTGAAGTTAACGATAAATCACAGAAATTCAGCTGCGAGCACTTCTCGGGCACCTTTATATCAGCAATATTCATTTTACCAAGAGGACAGCAAGTTTGCTCCCTCCCCTCTTTTTAAGCCACTGACGGAATCCTGACGTCTTGCTAGCAGCCTCCTTTGAAAAGCTCCTTTGAACCCATCTCCAGCTCTTTTGGAAAAGAGCTACACGAAGACATCTGGCTCGCAGACAGGCTAGACCTTGGTTTTGTCTTGATCTGCAGCACGAAGAATACAGCAACCATAGATTTCAGCGGGAAATAACCCCGTCAGCGGCTCCTTTAGCATCAGAGCAAAGACTTCCCTAGAGACTGAGGGCCTCGACATATGCCTTTCTTCCCAAAGGAAGAGCACTGAAATTATCTCTCCCAAGGGTATTAGCATAACTCAAGTCATTGGGATTAACACTAAAAAGAGCTGTTTAGACTTGAAAGCCATCCCAGGTACTGGTGGAATGAGGTGCGCTGCCATCAGCGATTCAAAAACTTCGGTGCAGAGTTAGATTGATCCAAATTTTAAGGCTAGGAAGATAGCTCCTGATCAGCCGAGCGTACGTACCGGCCAAGACACACAGAAAAGAAGTTGCTGATGGGTAAAAGATCTACAAAACCCCACGGGAGATGTCTGTGCTTCCCTTTGACCAGAGGAAGGGTAACACCGCTGGACATCTTGAGCCCTCCCTCTTGCACCCTTCCTAAGCGATGGGGAAGAAATATATAGCTTCTCCCTCCCAAAAAAAAAAAAAGGGTGTGTGGCACGGAATGATACGCGGTAACAGAAGTACAAGAGGCATTTATCAGCCAATGTAAGGTCACGTCTCGCAAGTATAAGCCAAGATATCACATCCAGAAGCACCAAATACCAAGTCCTGCCGGTCTCCCCTCCCCAAAGTCGGCAGCAAGGCAGTTTGCAGCAGCCACATGATGGAATCACGAGGGTGTTGGTTCCCCCCTAGCACCAAAGAAATCAGCTCTCAACATTGCTGCAAATGAAGGCAACAGATTTTTTTTTTTTTTTCCCCCTCAGCAAGGTGCAATCACGCTGTTTTTAACGATCATGTGGTATATTAACATTCAGCCGCAGCTACCGCCTGGGCAGACGCTTCATGGAGGAGATCAACCAACCATCCATGGATGGCAGCGGCAACAGCACGGCCACCCACGCCGGCCCGGTGGCACGAAGCACAGCGTCACACCTTGCTTATGACCGGTCTAGATACACCCAGCCAGAATCACACCCTTGTCCAAGCCACCTGCTGCTTGCAGGTACCCAAGAGCTCACACCAAGCTCCTCAATTTCATTAATATTCTTTTAAAAACATGTTTTTTCTTTTTTTCCCCCCCCTACTTAAGCCCACCCAGCTGCATGTGCCAGGTGAGGTAGTGGAGCACAGCAGCTGCGGGTTTATCTGTAGAGGTCACCCAAGGGTTGATTAAACTGCTATCGCCAAGGAAGGAGGGGAAAAGAAAAAAAAAAACAAAAAAGGGATAAAAAATTCNAAAAAAAAAAAGGGAAAAAAAATTCCCATCCTGCAGTTTTTGCAGCCGGAGAATGCAGGTCTGGGGAAGCAGCAGAGCAGCGCAGAGAGGAGGAAAAAAAAAAACAAAAAAAACAAACCCCAACCAGCGGCTCGCCATCCACCACACACGTGAAATAAATAAACCCCATTCCAGCACAAACACCACAACTCGGCCATTTCTCCCCCCTCCAAGACCAGTGCAT